>JANUWF010002064.1:0-174887 GCA_026120185.1 Voacanga thouarsii | reverse complement strand
GAAAGAGATGCTCTCATCCCACTGGAGTCCTCTTTCCGACTCTCATTTCCATTGTAGCCGATGATAGGCCTTCATGCTATACCAACAATGCGAGTTCTTCCTTCCGGTTAGTGCCTTGCATTTCTCCGTTTCGGTGCTCTACATAAGTGATCTCGGTGACTTGGTGTTCGGCATCTGTTCTGTGGCCGGTTTTCCTGGTTTTGTTTGTCCTTCATTTCTGTGTTGGTTCTTGAAGTCGGGGTGTCCTTGGGTTCAGTTATCCTATACCTGATTCTCACTGGCGTCCCAAGCTCAAATTCTTCTGCATTTTCCTGGGTTATCTTGTCGTCCTTGGTCTGTTCTGTCTATCTAAGGTATGTTAGCATCCGTATTCAGTTAACCGATTTTCCATTTTCTAAGCCTTCCTTCTGTTCTGTCCAGAAGCTAGTTTTCATATTGAATCATTTCTTCTCCTGAGCTGGTTGTCCATCCTTCTATTCCTGGCTTCAGAGGCTTCTTCGATCTGTTTAAACCATCTCCTTCAGTTGGAAACCAGTTTGATCGCTGTTGGAAACCATCCTGGTATTCAATATTCCATTTCTGCTAGGCTCCATTTAGAAGCTCGTCCTGCCAGAAATTAACAGCCCCAACGAATTGTCAGACCTTTTTCCCCTACTCTCCCAAGAATTCCCCTACCTACTCCAACCCCCGCATGTAGTCCTTCTGTTAACTACTCCACTAACTTGCTGTTCCCGTCCTCCTTTCTATGTAAAACAGTTGGCTGCAGTACCTAACCCGGGGTATTCTAGTTCTTGTAATCAGCTTAGCATCACCAACTCGTGTGTCTTTTTCTGTTCTTTTTTCGTGCCTTGGGCTGGACCTCATGGTCCAGACCAGAAGTAGGAAGCTAGGTGTTTTTGAGGGGACAACTTCAGCTGTTAATTCCATTACTGTCTCCCCTTCCGTGGGCATGGATAAGCCAACCGAAAATGTCCTTCCCCCACCTTCTCCTCGGGCAGATATTCAGTCCATAGCTATTGACCTTCACATGGCTCCTCCTCCACCTGATCATGCTGGTTCGGACCCCCCCTAGTGGGGACACAGACTCAAAACATCCCAGCTATGCCATCTGCTCCTAATGGCCCCTTAGTGGGTAACAATAACCTGCCTCCCACCATACCGTTGCAGTCCTTTCAACCCTCTCATTCTTGGGCTAATATTATGAAGGGAAACCGTGACCAACAGAATGGAATGCGTCTAAAGCATATCCCTTGTGCAGGTAATGTCATTGAGTTGGAAGAAAGGGACTTCGTGGAAGCTACGGGAAAGCTTGGTTTCTGTCTTGTGGGGATGTTTGCTGGCAGGTTCCCCGGAATGAAAGCAGTAATGGACCTCACAAAACAATGGGGAGTTCAATCCAAGGTGCACTCCCATGCTACGGGATGGCTTATATTCCGTTTCCAAACTGATGATGATAGACAGCAGGTCCTCCGGGGGGATCCTTATGCTATATTTGGGCGATCTTTTATGCTTAAAATAATGCCCTATGACTTTGATTTTTCTCTTGCTGAGGTGAGCATCATGCCTATATGGATTACGTTTCCTGCCTTACCTCTCGGGTGCTGGAACATTACTGCCTTAAGCAAAATCGCATCGGCTGTGGGTATACCGATCATGACAGATATGCTCACTGCAACCTTTGACCGCCTATCTTATGCTAGAGTCCTTGTAGAAGTTGATGTAGCCTTGCCTCTGGTTAAGACGGTACCAATCAAGATGCCTTCAGGTAAGATAAAAAACCATGCTGTTAAATTTGAGTTTGAGCCTTTGTACTGTTCACACTGCTGCAAATTTGGCCATGCTACTGAGGCATGTATGGGGGAAAACATGGAAAGAAAGGAGCAACAGGGAGCTAATAGAAATGCAAGGAACAGAGAGGGGAGAATGGGTACTACTACGTCTCCTACTAGGCCAAAGTCAGTCCCGGTTAGACAAAATCAAAATTTGAGATCATCATCCCAGACTCAGACTGATGCCATTGGTGATGTTAGCAAAGACAAAGGGAAACAACCGGTTCTTAATTTGGACCAGAATATCCTAAGCAGTGAGCGTACAACTGACATCCAGGATCATAGTGGCACTGCTACAGTTGATGTCCCTTCCTCATCTAATAGACCTATCAATACTCACACTAGAGGCCGATCAAGGGTTAGGCGTAGGGGACGACTGCAGTGGCAGAAAAAATTGAATACGCAATCTTTCTCCCCTTCTCGCTTAGGAGGTTATGATGAGGAGGTGCCAGTGACCATGGGGAATACTGGTAAAGTGACTACTCAGGCAACAAAATTTATCTCTTCAGTATGGAAAAAATATGCCCAGTGGAGTGTTGACTTGATTAGTGCCCAAGGGGCACTAGTTAGTCCACAATGAGAGTAGCGTGCTGGAATATTCGAGGGTTCAACATGACCCTCAAACAACATGGGGTTTGGAATTTTATTTCGACTCATCGTGTTGACGTTATTGGATTGCTGGAAACAAAGTTGAATGCTGATGGGGTGGATCACATTCTACAACGTAAGTTCGCTAATTGGTCGGCCGTTCACAACTTGAATGAATCAGATGGAGGCAGAGTGGTTATCCTATGGAATGATGCTACGGTGGATGTTTCTTTACTTCACTGCACGTCTCAAGCCATCACTGTGAGTATTACTTGTATGATCTCACATGCTACATATTATTTCTCCTTTATCTATGCTTCCAATTCAGTTACGGCTAGAAGAATATTATGGAAGGACATTCAGTCCTTATCTTCATCAATTTCTGGTTCGTGGATTCTTATGGGTGACTTCAATACTTATTTACATATTGAGGACAAAATAGGAGGCTCGGTGCCATCATCTTATGAGATTAGGGACTTTGTTTCCCTATGTGCGGACATTGGATTGGAGGACCTACCTTATGTCGGATCAAGATATACTTGGACAAATTCTAGAGTTTGGTCCAAACTTGATAGGGTTATGGGTAATGATGCATGGTTTCAATGCCCTACACAGGCTTCTGTTGAGTTTCTCCCTATTGGGTACTTATCTGATCATAGTCCTGCTATTTGGTCAGTGGTTGACAACATCGGGAGACTTGCGCGTCCATTTAGATTTCTTAATATCTGGGCTGAACATGATCTATTCCATAATATTGTTCAAGAGGTTTGGGATCAGGAGCTCTTGGGTTTCCACCAGTTCACTCTTTGTAGACGTCTAAAGATGCTTAAGGGATACCTGCGGAAGCTAAACAAACAGGAATTTTCTCATCTTTCTGAACGCGTGGAAAAAGCTAACCAGGCAGTTCTTAATGCACAACAGCTATTACTTGGCAACCCGGGAGATCAAACTCTTATTGCACAATTCAAGGATTGCAAAAGATCCGCCTGGCGCTTGGCGGAAGCAGAAATGAAGTTCTACCAACAACTTGCAAAAGGAAGGTATGTAGCTCTCTCTGACAAGAATACCCGCTACTTCCACAACATTGTCAAGCGTAATAAAAAGCGGAACTTTATCTCTTCTATCTCTTTGGAGGATGGTACAAGAACCAATAGCCCAATCGCTCTTGCAGACGAATTTGTTAATTACTACCAAAAGCTACTTGGGTCTAAGGATGACTGTAGGAGCATTAATGTGGATTTTGCCAGGGCTGGTCCCCTTGTTCCTCATGATCTGCTGGTTGACTTGGTTAGAGAGGTGACTACACAGGATATCAGATTGGCTTTGTGGGACATTGGGGATTCCAAAGCACCGGGACCGGATGGTTACTCGGCACTATTTTTTAAGAAAGCTTGGAGCACGGTTGGGCAGAGTCTGTGTGATGCAGTAAAGGAATTCTTCAGTTCGGGGAAAATTCTTAAACAGATCAATCATTCTATCATTACCCTGGTCCCGAAGAATGATCATGCTGATAGGGTGGGTGATTACAGACCTATTTCCTATTGTAATGTGGTTTATAAGATCATATCCAAAATACTGGCTGATAGACTCAAGATGGTGGTTCCTCATTTGGTGGACGAAGCACAATCTGCTTTCATTCATGACAGGCTCATGACTGATAATATCCTACTAGTCCAAGAACTACTGCGAATGTATAGTCGAAAAAGAGTTTCTCCAAGGAGTACATTGAAAGTGGATCTTAGAAAAGCCTATGACTCTGTCAACTGGGATTTCTTATTGGACTTACTTACTGAGCTTGGATTCCCTCATCTATTTGTGACATGGATTAAGCAGTGTGTGACCACTACCTCCTTCTCTGTTGCTATCAATGGAAATGTGCACGGCTACTTTACTGGAGCTAAGGGTCTGAGGCAAGGTGATCCTCTCTCTCCACTGCTGTTTGTTATCTGTTTAGAATATTTCTCTAGGGTGGTCAAAGTGCATACTCTTGGGACATCGTTTAATTACCATCCAAACGGTAAGGACTTAAGGGTTACCCACTTGGCCTTTGCAGATTACCTCATGCTATTTGCTAGGGGAGACAGTCCTTCTATCCGTATCCTCCTTGACTGTCTAGAAGAATTTAAAAGATACTCAGGTCTTGAAATCAATAAGGATAAATCTAGTATTTATCTTGCGGGGATTGCTCCGGATATTCAAGAAGCAATTATGGCAGATACGGGCATACCTATTGGAGAAATCCCTTTTCGCTACCTTGGATTGCCAATCATGAACGGTAAAATTAGACTAACTCTCTTCAAACCATTGATTGATCGTATTGGCTCTTTTATTGGTAGATGGTCTGCTCTCTTTCTCTCTCTTTTGCTGGGAGGCTACAATTAATTCAATCGGTGCTCCAAGAGGTCGAATGTTTTTGGCTGTCAGCTCTTCCTACCTCTTCTGCTGTTATATCTCAGTTAGAAAGGATGACGCGGGACTTCCTGTGGAACTCAAATTACCATCCGGTGGCCTGGAACACTCTTTGCCTCCCCAAGACTGATGGTGGCCTAGGTTTGAGGAACTTAAAAATCTGGAATGGAGCGCTACTGTCTCGAATTATTTGGGATGTACACGCTGAGAAGCAATCCTTGTGGGTCAAATGGGTGAACCACTACTATTTGAAGGGCGGATCCATTTGGGATATTGAAGCTCATAAGGAACATTCCCCCTTGTTTAGGAAATTGCTGGCAATAAGGGACATGATCGTAGAACGTGAAGGAGACTCTCACCGCGCTGCTGCTCTTCTTCAGTCATGGGACAATTGTATTACTTCTTTCACCGCTCTTGCTTATGACTATCTTAGAGCTACTTCACATCCAGTGTATTGGGCCAAGACTATATGGAAACAGGGAATAACGCCCAAACACTCATTCATTCTTTGGTTATGTGCGAATGGAAGGCTCAAGACCAAAGATGCACTAGTGTTCAGACTGGATGATTTGACATGCCCTTTATGTAAGTACCAGCATGAATCGATGAATCATTTGTTCTTCAATTGCGTGGTCTCGACTACCATCTGGACAGAAATTAAATCTTGGTTAGGACTTCATCAGTCTTTGAATTCTGCAAAGGCTTGTCTTAGGTGGTATAAGCACGGCAACAGGGGTACCTCATGGGTTTCTAAGGCCAAGTCTACTTCTTTGTCGGCCACTTTTTATTTCATCTGGACTGCCCGAAACAAGGCCATCTTTGAGGGCGTAGTCTGCCAACCGGAAGCTATAGTGAAGAAGATAAAAACGCATGTGTACACTGTAATTTTTGCATTGTACCCTCATGTTAGGACTAGTTTTGAGACATGTACTGAGATCCTCTAGATTGTAGTCTCCCCGACTGCAAACTAGTTTTTCATGTAAATTCTTATTGATTAATATTACAATATTTACATTTGCATCCAAAAAAAGGAGGAAGCAATAGGCTAGAATGCATCGGATTGGAAAAAGATATGCATTTATTCAATTCATAAATTAGCAATAAGTATTTAATTAAAATCCTACTATAAAAAGAAGTGAGGGAAACATATGTATTTTCTTCCAAACTTCATAAGATATACTTGTAATTGACTTTCCTAGTACTATATCAGAGGCATTTGACTTCAGGATCATATCAACATTCACAAAACAAAATACAATCAACTGAATGTCTAGACTACTTGAGGAAAAATTGGTAATGAAAGTGTTCATTACAAAGATAAATGTGATTGTGGTTGTGAACCTTCTAGATATTAATAATACTGAAAGAAGTTAAATCAATTGTGTACATTCCAGGCACATTACTAACCTCTCCCACATAATAGATAACTGAGCCCAGCCATTAACCATCAGAATGCCCTCACTTGTAAAATTCCAAACTTACTCAACAAAAGAAACAATAATCTAATAAGCCTAGGTACATATTTCTAACAGATGTCTTGAACCATCAACAATCGAATCACAAAAATGCTGCCATCAATACATTGAAAGATAGAAAGAACAGAACCAGACTTACAAGCATCTAATCTTAAGAATTTTAGTGTCATCCATGCCAGCAGAGACTGTCATCAATAGATAGTAAACTTGAAACATAATTGGCCAAACCATATATCATCTCTATGCATTTCAATTACCTAACCATCAATTGGGTTTTGTATCAACAAAACTATAACAATAGTCATATCAACCAAACTCATAAACTTTATAATCCCATCAAACTGCATTACTTCAAAAACCATGGAAGCATCTGTATACTTGTATACCAAGCAATCCATCAGCCCACTCAAGCCTAGGGGCATTCAAAAATTAAAATGGAGCATTCTATTCAATGATGTTGATCAAGAAAAACCATCTATGTCAAATTAATCATATGTGCATGAAACAAGAAAACTATATAATGTAGATTACAGACCATAGAAAGATAATTAGTAGCTTTGCAACGAAAGAATAATTCAAGAAACAAAAAGATTGAGATCCAAAACAAAAAGGGTGGCCAATATACCTTTCGGAAGATCTTGGGCCCACCACCATCCTTGTGCAGCCTATCAACCTCATAGATCGTGACATAAAGAGTCCCATGGAGCAAAATCTGAGCCATTGTTCACCATTATGTTTACAAATCTAAAAACATCACTCACTCTGCACTTTCCAATTGAGCAAAATTGATAATCACATAATAAAAACAAAAGAAAGAACAATAAAAGTAGAAATCAAAGTTTGCGAGATCCTAAAGCTCAGTTAATGATAGAGATTTCAGAGCACTGAATTGTCAAGACGGAGAGATAAGAACACGAGCCAATCTTTGGTATAACTAGTGCGATAAAAATGTGAGGGCTTGAGGGAAGGGAGATTTGGAGCCTGAAAGGTTTGGATTTTTTTTTTTTCCAAAATTTTCATGAAAATTAGTGTAGCATTTTCTCTTTTTTTTTTTTTTTTCTTTCAAGTTAATAGTACTATGATAAGCATTTTCTCTTTTCTCTTTATTTTTCTTCCTCAAGAATATTACACTACTTTGGATTCCTTCTATTGTTTTTTATTTTTAGAATTTTTACTTTTGAATTATTAGTACTATTTTTACAATTGTACTTTTTATTTACCGAATAAATTAATCCTACTTTTTAAAATTTTGAAATTTGTAATTATATTCTTCTGTTATTGAAAAAAACCAACACAACTTGGTTTAAAAGATACATTGTTATTCTTTAAAGTTTATTACAATAGTAACAGTAGTCGTATTAAAATTATTTTTATTCTGTTATTATAACTTTATCTTCAAACTTGATTTTTAATCTTTTTTTAGTTTTACAACTATT
The DNA here is from genome assembly GCA_026120185.1 of Voacanga thouarsii. NCBI lineage: Eukaryota > Viridiplantae > Streptophyta > Magnoliopsida > Gentianales > Apocynaceae > Voacanga > Voacanga thouarsii. The sequence goes on along the minus strand of JANUWF010002064.1, from coordinate 167,150 downwards.
TTTTTCTTTTTAGTTCTAATTAACAATCTAATGATTAAATTTAAAAGGATAAATCGCATTTAATAGGACAATTTTTACCTTTGGAGTGCTAGTTAATAACAATAAAAAATTTTAAAAAAGAATTAACTATAGAACAAAAAAAAAAGGAAGATATTAAATTTTGGAATGAAGCTACAACAAATAAATTTTTTTGGGACTTTTTTAATATTACTATATATAGTACTTATAAACATAAAAATAACATATTTTAAAAACAAATTAAAATAACAATAAAAATACTAAAAAATAATATTTTGTGTGTATATATAAATAATAATAATAATAATAACAATATCTTACATATAATATATATATATATATAAGAATATTTTGGTTCATATAAATATTTATTTAATTTAATTTTCTTTTATTATGTTTGGTTTATTTTTAAATAGAAGTTAAGTTGTATATTTATAATTAAATATATTTTTGAGTTGGTTTGGGTAGAGGGATTTGAAAAGGAAAAAAAAAATGATTTGGAAGTATAATTGACTACAAGAAAAATAGGTTTCCGTGACAAAAAAAAAAAAAAATCCTAGCTAAAGGTAAAAATTTCCTAGCTAAAGCCCTTTCACAACAAAAAATGCTTCCTCACCATTTCAGGATACGAGACTTCGAGATATATAGAGTTACCTATCCTTTTTAGTAGAGACTTCTAGTAATTATAAGTTGAAAGATAATGAGGGAGAATTATTTTGGAGTTAAGAATGGTGTTCATAAATATAGATAGTGTTTACATATATTACATATTATTAAAACACAGATGGAACTAGAATTTGGATATGTTTAGGAATTATACACTAGGAGATAATGTTATAATTTCTAACGCATCTATAAAGATAAACATATTAATTTAGCGATCTGACCATTAAATTTATTAAAATTGCTATTAAAAAATGTATTATGACCAAATTTGAAGATAATCAGATATATTTTTCAACATAATTTAGCATAATCTCTATATAAAAGTCCAAAATCTAAAGCATTTGGAAACACAGGCATATCAAATTAATGATATAACCATTAAATTTATAAAAAAAATCTTTAAAAAAAGTATTATAACCAAATTTGAAGGTAATTGGATATGATTTGCCACATACTAGTATAATATCTACATAAAAGCCCAAAACCTAACAAATTTATATTGATTAACATATCAAATTAACAATTCAACCATTAAATTTGTTAAAATGGCTAAAAAAAAAGTACTATGGCCAAAATTTAAGGTAATCAGATATAATTTGCCACATAATCTAGCATAATCTCCATATAAAAGCCCAAAACAAAAAAACATTTAGAAACATAAGCATATGACATTAACGATCCAACTATTAGATTTCTTAAATTGACTTTAAAAAAAGTATTATGGCCATATTTAAAGGTAATCGGATATGTTTTGCCACATAATGTAGCATAATTTCTATATAAAAGCCTAAAACCTAACGTATTTATGAATATTAGCATATCAAATTAACAATTCAATTGTTAAATTTGTTAAAATTTCTAAAATAAGTATATGGCCAAATTTGAAGGTAATCGGATTTGTTTTGCCACATGATCATTCATAATCTTTACATAAAAGCTCAAAACCTAACACACTTAAAAATATTAGTATATCAAATTAACAATCCAATCATTAGATTTGTTAAAATTGCTTTAGAAAGTATTATAGCCAAATTTGAAGGTAATCGGATAAGTTTTGCCACATAATCTAGCATAATCTCTGTATAAAATCTCAAAACCTAATGCATTTATGTATATTAGTATATCAAATTAACGATCTAATTGTTAATTTTGTTAAAATTGCTAAAATAAGTATTATGGCCAAATTTGACAAGAAATCGGATTTGTTTTTGCAGATGATCATCAATCTCTATATAAAAATACAAAACCTAAAACATTTAGAAACAAAGCATATCAGATTAATGATCCAACCGTTAACTTTGTTAAAATGGCTAAAAAAAGTATTATGACCAAATTTGATTGTAATAAGATATGTTTTGCCACATGATCTAGCATAATCGATATATAAAAGCCCAAAACCTAACACATTTACATTTCTTAGCAAATCAAATGAATGATCCAATCGTTAAATTTATTAAAAATTCTTAAAAACGTATTATGGCCAAATTTAAAGGTGATCGGATATGGTTTACTATGTGATCTAGCAAAATCTCTATATAAAAGCCCAAAACTTAACACATTTATATTTATTAGCATATCAACTTAACGATCCAACTGTTAAATTTGTTAAAATTACTACAAAATGTATTATAGGCAAATTTTAAGGTAATCTGATATGATTTGCCACATGATCTATCATAATCTCCATATAAAAGCCCAAAACATAAAGCATTTAGAAACATAAGGATGTCAAATTAATGATGCAACCGTTAGATTTGTTAAAGTTGTAGAAAATTTGATTGTAATCAGATATATTTTGCCACATGATCTAGCATAATCTCTATATAAAAGTCCAAAACCTCACACAATTACATTGTTAATTTAACATAACAAATTAACAATCCAACCATTAAATTTGTTAAATTTTTTTAAAAAAAAGTATTATGGCCAAATTTGAAAGTAATCGAATATGATTTGCCGCATGATCTAGTATAATCTCTGTATAAAAGCCAAAAACCTAACCCGTTTATATTGATTAGCATATCAAATTAACAATCCAATCGTTAGATTTGTTAAAATGGCTTAAAAAACGTACTATGGCCAAACTTGAAGATAAACAAATATGATTTGTCACATGATCCATCATAATATCTGTATAAAAGCCAAAAACCTAACCTATTTATATTGATTAGCAAATCAAATTAACGATCCAACCGTTAGATTTGTTAAAATTACTTTTAAAAGTATTATGACCAAATTTAAAAGTAATCCAATATTTTTTTTATTGCATAATCTAACATACTCTCTATATAAAAGCCCAAAACCTAACATATTTATGAATATTAGCATATCAAATTAATCATCCAACCATTAAAATTGTTAAAATAAGTATTATGGCCAAATTTAAAGGTAATTGGATATGATTTGCCACTTGATCTAGCATAATCTCTATATAAAAGCCCTAAACTTAACCCGTTTACAATGATTAACGTATTAAAGAATCCAACCTTTAGAATTTATTAAAATTGCTAAAAAAAAAGAAGTATTATGGCTAAATTTAAAGGTAATAAGATATATTTTGCCGCATAATCTAACATAATCTCTACATAAAATTCCCAAATCTAACACATTTACAAATATTGGCATATCAAATTAATGATCCAACCACTACATTTGTTAAAAAAAAAATTGTGACTAAATTTGAAGGAAATTAGATATGTTTTGGCACATAAACTAGTTTAATCTCTACATAAAAGCCTAAAACCTAATGCATTTAGAATCATAAGGATATTAAATTAATGATCCAACCATTAAATTTATTAATATTGTTAAAGAAATATTTTACGACCAAATTTAAAGGTAATCGGATATGTTTTGCAACATAATCTAACATAATCTCTACATGAAGCCCAAAACCAAATGCATTTACAAGGATGGCATATCAAATTAATAATCCAACCATTGGATTTGTTAAAATTGCTAAGAAAGGTATTATGGCCAAATTTGAAGGTAATCGGATATGTTTTGCCACATAATCTAGTATAATCTCTACATAAATGCCCAAAACCTAACGCATTTAGAAATATAAGGATATCAAATTAACAATCCAACCGTTAGTTTTGTTAAAATTACTTTAAAAAGTATTATGACCAAATTTAAAGATAATCAAATATGTTTTACAACGATAATCTAGCGCAATCTTTATATAAAAGAACAAAACCTAACGCATTTGTGAATAATAGCATATCAAATCAATGATATAACTGTTAGATTTATTAAAATTGCTAAAATAAGTATTATGCCCAAATTTGAAGGTAATCAGATTTGTTTTGCCACATGACCTATCATAATCTTTACATAAAAGCTCAAAACCTAATGCATTTAAAAAGATTAGAATATCAAATTAACGATCCAACTGTTAGATTTGTTAAAATTGTTTTAAAAAGTATTATGACCAAATTTGAAGGTAATCGGATAAGTTTTGCCGTATAATCTAGTTTAATCTCTATATAAAAGCCCAAAACTTAACACATTTATGAATATTAGCATATCAAATTAATGATCCAATCGTTAGATTTGTTAGAATTACTACAATAAGTATTATGGTCAAATTTAAAAGAAATCAGATTTGTTTTTGTAGATGATCTATCATATTCTTTACATATAAACTCAAAACCTAACGTATTTACAAAGATTAGCATGTCAAATTATCGATTAAAAAAAAAGTATTATATCCAAATTTAACGGTAATTGGATAGGATCTGCCACATAATCTAAAAGTCTACATAAAAGCCTAAAACCTAACGCATTTACATTTCTTAGCAAATCAAATTAATGATCCAATCGTTAAATTTGTTAAAAATTCTTAAAAACGTATTATGGCCAAATTTAAAGGTGATCGGATATGGTTTACTATGTGATCTAGCATAATCTCTATATAAAAGCCCAAAACTTAACACATTTATATTTATTAGCATATTAACTAAACGATCCAACTGTTAAATTTGTTAAAATTACTACAAAATGTATTGTAGCCAAATTTGAAGGTAATCTGATATGATTTGCCACATGATCTATCATAATCTCCATATAAAAGCCAAAAACATAAAGCATTTAGAAACATAAGGATGTCAAATTAATGATGCAACCGTTAGATTTGTTAAAGTTGTAGAAAATTTGATTGTAATCATATATATTTTGCCACATGATCTAGCATAATCTCTATATAAAAGTCCAAAACCTCACACAATTACATTGTTAATTTAACATAACAAATTAACAATCCAACCATTAAATTTGTTAAATTTTTTTAAAAAAAAGTATTATGGCCAAATTTGAAAGTAATCGAATATGATTTGCCGCATGATCTAGTATAAACTCTGTATAAAAGCCAAAAACCTAACCCTTTTATTTTGATTAGCATATCAAATTAACAATCCAATCGTTAGATTTGTTAAAATGGCTTAAAAAACGTACTATGGCCAAACTTGAAGATAAACGAATATGATTTGTCACATGATCCATCATAATATCTGTATAAAAGCCAAAAACCTAACCTATTTATATTGATTAGCAAATCAAATTAACGATCCAACCGTTAGATTTGTTAAAATTACTTTTAAAAGTATTATGGCCAAATTTAAATGTAATCCAATATTTTTTTTATTGCATAATCTAACATACTCTCTATATAAAAGCCCAAAACCTAACATATTTATGAATATTAGCATATCAAATTAATGATCCAACCGTTAAAATTGTTAAAATAAGTATTATGGCCAAATTTAAAGGTAATTGGATATGATTTGCCACATGATCTAGCATAATCTCTATATAAAAGCCCTAAACTTAACCCGTTTACAATGATTAACGTATTAAAGAATCCAACCTTTAGAATTTATTAAAATTGCTAAAAAAAAAAGAAGTATTATGGCTAAATTTAAAGGTAATAAGATATATTTTGCCGCATAATCTAACATAATCTCTACATAAAATTCCCAAATCTAACACATTTACAAATATTGGCATATCAAATTAATGATCCAACCACTACATTTGTTAAAAAAAAAATTGTGACTAAATTTGAAGGAAATTAGATATGTTTTGGCACATAAACTAGTTTAATCTCTACATAAAAGCCTAAAACCTAATGCATTTAGAATCATAAGGATATTAAATTAATGATCCAACCAGTAAATTTATTAATATTGTTAAAGAAATATTTTACGACCAAATTTAATGGTAATCGGATATGTTTTGCAACATAATCTAACATAATCTCTACATGAAGCCCAAAACCAAATGCATTTACAAGGATGGCATATCAAATTAATAATCCAACCATTGGATTTGTTAAAATTGCTAAGAAAGGTATTATGGCCAAATTTGAAGGTAATCGGATATGTTTTGCCACATAATCTAGTATAATCTCTACATAAATGCCCAAAACCTAACGCATTTAGAAATATAAGGATATCAAATTAACAATCCAACCGTTAGTTTTGTTAAAATTACTTTAAAAAGTATTATGACCAAATTTAAAGATAATCAAATATGTTTTACAGCATAATCTAGCGCAATCTTTATATAAAAGAACAAAACCTAACGCATTTGTGAATAATAGCATATCAAATCAATGATATAACTGTTAGATTTATTAAAATTGCTAAAATAAGTATTATGACCAAATTTGAAGGTAATCAGATTTGTTTTGCCACATGACCTATCATAATCTTTACATAAAAGCTCAAAACCTAATGCATTTAAAAAGATTAGAATATCAAATTAACGATCCAACTGTTAGATTTGTTAAAATTGTTTTAAAAAGTATTATGACCAAATTTGAAGGTAATCGGATAAGTTTTGCCGTATAATCTAGTTTAATCTCTATATAAAAGCCCAAAACTTAACACATTTATGAATATTAGCATATCAAATTAATGATCCAATCGTTAGATTTGTTAGAATTACTACAATAAGTATTATGGTCAAATTTAAAAGAAATCAGATTTGTTTTTGTAGATGATCTATCATATTCTTTACATATAAACTCAAAACCTAACGTATTTACAAAGATTAGCATGTCAAATTATCGATTAAAAAAAAGTATTATATCCAAATTTAACGGTAATTGGATAGGATCTGCCACATAATCTAAAAGTCTACATAAAAGCCTAAAACCTAACGCATTTACATTTCTTAGCAAATCAAATTAATGATCCAATCGTTAAATTTGTTAAAAATTCTTAAAAACGTATTATGGCCAAATTTAAAGGTGATCGGATATGGTTTACTATGTGATCTAGCATAATCTCTATATAAAAGCCCAAAACTTAACACATTTATATTTATTAGCATATCAACTAAACGATCCAACTGTTAAATTTGTTAAAATTACTACAAAATGTATTATAGCCAAATTTGAAGGTAATTTGATATGATTTGCCACATGATCTATCATAATCTCCATATAAAAGCCCAAAACATAAAGCATTTAGAAACATAAGGATGTCAAATTAATGATGCAACCGTTAGATTTGTTAAAGTTGTAGAAAATTTGATTGTAATCAGATATGTTTTGCCACATGATCTAGCATACTCTCTATATAAAAGTCCAAAACCTCACACAATTACCTTGTTAATTTAACATAACAAATTAACAATCCAACCATTAAATTTGTTAAATTTTTTTAAAAAAAAGTATTATGGCCAAATTTGAAAGTAATCGAATATGATTTGCCGCATGATCTAGTATAAACTCTGTATAAAAGCCAAAAACCTAACCCTTTTATTTTGATTAGCATATCAAATTAACAATCCAATCGTTAGATTTGTTAAAATGGCTTAAAAAACGTACTATGGCCAAACTTGAAGATAAACGAATATGATTTGTCACATGATCCATCATAATATCTGTATAAAAGCCAAAAACCTAACCTATTTATATTGATTAGCAAATCAAATTAACGATCCAACCGTTAGATTTGTTAAAATTACTTTTAAAAGTATTATGGCCAAATTTAAATGTAATCCAATATTTTTTTTATTGCATAATCTAACATACTCTCTATATAAAAGCCCAAAACCTAACATATTTATGAATATTAGCATATCAAATTAATGATCCAACCGTTAAAATTGTTAAAATAAGTATTATGGCCAAATTTAAAGGTAATTGGATATGATTTGCCACTTGATCTAGCATAATCTCTATATAAAAGCCCTAAACTTAACCCGTTTACAATGATTAACGTATTAAAGAATCCAACCTTTAGAATTTATTAAAATTGCTAAAAAAAAAAGAAGTATTATGGCTAAATTTAAAGGTAATAAGATATATTTTGCCGCATAATCTAACATAATCTCTACATAAAATTCCCAAATCTAACACATTTACAAATATTGGCATATCAAATTAATGATCCAACCACTACATCTGTTAAAAAAAAAAATGTGACTAAATTTGAAGGAAATTAGATATGTTTTGGCACATAAACTAGTTTAATCTCTACATAAAAGCCTAAAACCTAATGCATTTAGAATCATAAGGATATTAAATTAACGATCCAACCATTAAATTTATTAATATTGTTAAAGAAATATTTTACGACCAAATTTAAAGGTAATCTGATATGTTTTGCAACATAATCTAACATAATCTCTACATGAAGCCCAAAACCAAGTTCATTTACAAGGATGGCATATCAAATTAATAATCCAACGATTGGATTTGTTAAAATTGCTAAGAAAGGTATTATGGCCAAATTTGAAGGTAATCGGATATGTTTTGTCGCATAATCTAGTATAATCTCTACATAAATGCCCAAAACCTAACGCATTTAGAAATATAAGGATATCAAATTAACAATCCAACCGTTAGTTTTGTTAAAATTACTTTAAAAAGTATTATGACCAAATTTAAAGATAATCAAATATGTTTTACAGCATAATCTAGCGCAATCTTTATATAAAAGAACAAAACCTAACGCATTTGTGAATAATAGCATATCAAATCAATGATATAACTGTTAGATTTATTAAAATTGCTAAAATAAGTATTATGACCAAATTTGAAGGTAATCAGATTTGTTTTGCCACATGACCTATCATAATCTTTACATAAAAGCTCAAAACCTAATGCATTTAAAAAGATTAGAATATCAAATTAACGATCCAACTGTTAGATTTGTTAAAATTGTTTTAAAAAGTATTATGACCAAATTTGAAGGTAATCGGATAAGTTTTGCCGTATAATCTAGTTTAATCTCTATATAAAAGCCCAAAACTTAACACATTTATGAATATTAGCATATCAAATTAATGATCCAATCGTTAGATTTGTTAGAATTACTACAATAAGTATTATGGTCAAATTTAAAAGAAATCAGATTTGTTTTTGTAGATGATCTATCATATTCTTTACATATAAACTCAAAACCTAACGTATTTACAAAGATTAGCATGTCAAATTATCGATTAAAAAAAGTATTATATCCAAATTTAACGGTAATTGGATAGGATCTGCCACATAATCTAAAAGTCTACATAAAAGCCTAAAACCTAACGCATTTACATTTCTTAGCAAATCAAATTAATGATCCAATCGTTAAATTTGTTAAAAATTCTTAAAAACGTATTATGGCCAAATTTAAAGGTGATCGGATATGGTTTACTATGTGATCTAGCATAATCTCTATATAAAAGCCCAAAACTTAACACATTTATATTTATTAGCATATCAACTTAACGATCCAACTCGTTAAATTTGTTAAAATTACTACAAAATGTATTATAGCCAAATTTGAAGGTAATCTGATATGATTTGCCACATGATCTATCATAATCTCCATATAAAAGCCCAAAACATAAAGCATTTAGAAACATAAGGATGTCAAATTAATGATGCAACCGTTAGATTTGTTAAAGTTGTAGAAAATTTGATTGTAATCAGATATGTTTTGCCACATGATCTAGCATAATCTCTATATAAAAGTCCAAAACCTCACACAATTACATTGTTAATTTAACATAACAAATTAACAATCCAACCATTAAATTTGTTAAATTTTTTTAAAAAAAGTATTATGGCCAAAATTGAAAGTAATCGAATATGATTTGCCCATGATCTAGTATAATCTCTGTATAAAAGCCAAAAACCTAACCCGTTTATATTGATTAGCATATCAAATTAACAATCCAATTGTTAGATTTGTTAAAATGGCTAAAAAAACGTACTATGGCCAAACTTGAAGATAAACGAATATGATTTGTCACATGATCCATCATAATATCTGTATAAAAGCCAAAAACCTAACCTATTTATATTGATTAGCAAATCAAATTAACGATCCAACCGTTAGATTTGTTAAAATTACTTTTAAAAGTATTATGGCCAAATTTAAATGTAATCCAATATTTTTTTTATTGCATAATCTAACATACTCTCTATATAAAAGCCCAAAACCTAACATATTTATGAATATTAGCATATCAAATTAATGATCCAACCGTTAAAATTGTTAAAATAAGTATTATGGCCAAATTTAAAGGTAATTGGATATGATTTGCCACATGATCTAGCATAATCTCTATATAAAAGCCCTAAACTTAACCCGTTTACAATGATTAACGTATTAAAGAATCCAACCTTTAGAATTTATTAAAATTGCTAAAAAAAAAAGAAGTATTATGGCTAAATTTAAAGGTAATAAGATATATTTTGCCGCATAATCTAACATAATCTCTATATAAAATTCCCAAATCTAACACATTTACAAATATTGGCATATCAAATTAATGATCCAACCGCTACATTTGTTAAAAAAAAAAAAATTGTGACTAAATTTGAAGGAAATTAGATATGTTTTGGCACATAAACTAGTTTAATCTCTACATAAAAGCCTAAAACCTAATGCATTTAGAATCATAAGGATATTAAATTAATGATCCAACCAGTAAATTTATTAATATTGTTAAAGAAATATTTTACGACCAAATTTAATGGTAATCGGATATGTTTTGCAACATAATCTAACATAATCTCTACATGAAGCCCAAAACCAAATGCATTTACAAGGATGGCATATCAAATTAATAATCCAACCATTGGATTTGTTAAAATTGCTAAGAAAGGTATTATGGCCAAATTTGAAGGTAATCGGATATGTTTTGCCACATAATCTAGTATAATCTCTACATAAATGCCCAAAACCTAACGCATTTAGAAATATAAGGATATCAAATTAACAATCCAACCGTTAGTTTTGTTAAAATTACTTTAAAAAGTATTATGACCAAATTTAAAGATAATCAAATATGTTTTACAGCATAATCTAGCGCAATCTTTATATAAAAGAACAAAACCTAACGCATTTGTGAATAATAGCATATCAAATCAATGATATAACTGTTAGATTTATTAAAATTGCTAAAATAAGTATTATGACCAAATTTGAAGGTAATCAGATTTGTTTTGCCACATGACCTATCATAATCTTTACATAAAAGCTCAAAACCTAATGCATTTAAAAAGATTAGAATATCAAATTAACGATCCAACTGTTAGATTTGTTAAAATTGTTTTAAAAAGTATTATGACCAAATTTGAAGGTAATCGGATAAGTTTTGCCGTATAATCTAGTTTAATCTCTATATAAAAGCCCAAAACTTAACACATTTATGAATATTAGCATATCAAATTAATGATCCAATCGTTAGATTTGTTAGAATTACTACAATAAGTATTATGGTCAAATTTAAAAGAAATCAGATTTGTTTTTGTAGATGATCTATCATATTCTTTACATAAAAACTCAAAACCTAACGTATTTACAAAGATTAGCATGTCAAATTATCGATAAAAAAAAAAGTATTATATCCAAATTTAACGGTAATTGGATAGGATCTGCCACATAATCTAAAAGTCTACATAAAAGCCTAAAACCTAACGCATTTACATTTCTTAGCAAATCAAATTAATGATCCAATCGTTAAATTTGTTAAAAATTCTTAAAAACGTATTATGGCCAAATTTAAAGGTGATCGGATATGGTTTACTATGTGATCTAGCATAATCTCTATATAAAAGCCCAAAACTTAACACATTTATATTGATTAGCATATCAACTTAACGATCCAACTGTTAAATTTGTTAAAATTACTACAAAATGTTTTATAGCCAAATTTGAAGGTAATCTGATATGATTTGCCACATGATCTATCATAATCTCCATATAAAAGCCCAAAACATAAAGCATTTAGAAACATAAGGATGTCAAATTAATGATGCAACCGTTAGATTTGTTAAAGTTGTAGAAAATTTGATTGTAATCAGATATGTTTTGCCACATGATCTAGCATAATCTCTATATAAAAGTCCAAAACCTCACACAATTACATTGTTAATTTAACATAACAAATTAACAATCCAACCATTAAATTTGTTAAATTTTTTTTAAAAAAAGTATTATGGCCAAAATTGAAAGTAATCGAATATGATTTGCCCATGATCTAGTATAATCTCTGTATAAAAGCCAAAAACCTAACCCGTTTATATTGATTAGCATATCAAATTAACAATCCAATCGTTAGATTTGTTAAAATGGCTTAAAAAACGTACTATGGCCAAACTTGAAGATAAACGAATATGATTTGTCACATGATCCATCATAATATCTGTATAAAAGCCAAAAACCTAACCTATTTATATTGATTAGCAAATCAAATTAACGATCCAACCGTTAGATTTGTTAAAATTACTTTTAAAAGTATTATGGCCAAATTTAAATGTAATCCAATATTTTTTTATTGCATAATCTAACATACTCTCTATATAAAAGCCCAAAACCTAACATATTTATGAATATTAGCATATCAAATTAATGATCCAACCGTTAAAATTGTTAAAATTGTTAAAATAAGTATTATGGCCAAATTTAAAGGTAATTGGATATGATTTGCCACATGATCTAGCATAATCTCTATATAAAAGCCCAAAACTTAACCCGTTTACAATGATTAACGTATTAAAGAATCCAACCTTTAGAATTTATTAAAATTGCTAAAAAAAAGAAGTATTATGGCTAAATTTTAAGGTAATAAGATATATTTTGCCACATAATCTAACATAATCTCTACATAAAATTCCCAAATCTAACACATTTACAAATATTGGCATATCAAATTAATGATCCAACCACTACATTTGTTAAAAAAAAAAATTGTGACTAAATTTGAAGGAAATTAGATATGTTTTGGCACATAAACTAGTTTAATCTCTACATAAAAGCCTAAAACCTAATGCATTTAGAATCATAAGGATATTAAATTAATGATCCAACCAATAAATTTATTAATATTGTTAAAGAAATATTTTATGACCAAATTTAAAGGTAATCGGATATGTTTTGCAACATAATCTAACATAATCTCTACATGAAGCCCAAAACCTAATGCATTTACAAGGATGGCATATCAAATTAATAATCCAACCATTGGATTTGTTAAAATTGCTAAGAAAGGTATTATGGCCAAATTTGAAGGTAATCGGATATGTTTTGCCACATAATCTAGTATAATCTCTACATAAATGCCCAAAACCTAACGCATTTAGAAATATAAGGATATCAAATTAACAATCCAACCGTTAGTTTTGTTAAAATTACTTTAAAAAGTATTATGACCAAATTTAAAGATAATCAAATATGTTTTACAGCATAATCTAGCGCAATCTTTATATAAAAGAACAAAACCTAACGCATTTGTGAATAATAGCATATCAAATCAATGATATAACTGTTAGATTTATTAAAATTGCTAAAATAAGTATTATGTCCAAATTTGAAGGTAATCAGATTTGTTTTGCCACATGACCTATCATAATCTTTACATAAAAGCTCAAAACCTAATGCATTTAAAAAGATTAGAATATCAAATTAACGATCCAACTGTTAGATTTGTTAAAATTGTTTTAAAAAGTATTATGACCAAATTTGAAGGTAATCGGATAAGTTTTGCCGTATAATCTAGTTTAATCTCTATATAAAAGCCCAAAACTTAACACATTTATGAATATTAGCATATCAAATTAATGATCCAATCGTTAGATTTGTTAGAATTACTACAATAAGTATTATGGTCAAATTTAAAAGAAATCAGATTTGTTTTTGTACATGATCTATCATATTCTTTACATAAAAACTCAAAACCTAACGTATTTACAAAGATTAGCATGTCAAATTATCGATAAAAAAAAAAGTATTATATCCAAATTTAACGGTAATTGGATAGGATCTGCCACATAATCTAAAAGTCTACATAAAAGCATAAAACCTAACGCATTTACAAAAATTAGCATACCTAATTAACGATCCAACTGTTAGATTTGTTATAAGTTCGTTTTCATCTTTGATTATTGTTATTTTTTTATATATAATATTTTTTTGAATTTGTCAAATATACTTAGAGATATAAAGATGACTCAAACTAGTATCTATTTTGTCTCTAAATAGAAAATTAAAAACTAAATGGAGACAATGACCATTGACTCGAAATTAGAGTCAATTTAGAGACAAAAACTAAATCATCTTTTCGCCTCCAAAATTTAGAGACAAAAAATATAGACTCAAATTAATCTCAAATATTTGAAACGGATTTGATAATATCTAAATTGTCTCTATTTAGGGTCTAATTAAAGACGACTAAGACTATCTCTAATTTTAGAGACATATTTGAAATTAGAATCATTTTAGAGACAAAAAACGTAAATCATACTTTTCATCTCCAAAATTTAGAGACAAAAAATGTAGACTCTAATTAATCTCAAATATTTAAGATAGATTTGATAATTTCTAAAACGTCTCTATTTAGAGACCAATTAGAGACGACTAAGACCGTCTATAATAACTTTTCGTCTCTAATAACTTTTTAATTTTAAACACATTAAAGACTAATAAATTTTTTGTTTGTATTTTGTCTCTAATATTAGAGACTAATAACTTCTTTATCTCTGTTTCGTCTCTAATATTTAAGACGATGTGATCATCATCGCGGTTCCGACTCTATATGGAGACAAAATTAAGACAACGTTCTTTACTATCGTTACTATTTTGCATCTACTTAGAGACTCAATAGAAACATTTTAGTTAGAGACAAAAAATATCCGTCTCTAATTTATCTCTAATATTCGGGACACATTGAGAGTCGTAGCTATTTTGATTCTATTTGGAAATAAAATTGAGATGCCATTACTTTCATCTCTATTTTGCTAATATTTAGAGACCAAATAGAAACGTTTTATTTAGAGACGAAAAATTTTTGCCGCAAGTATCTCATTTTAATTTTTTTAAAAATCAATTCGTCTCCATTTTGTCTCAAATTGGTCTCTATTTAGAGATGAAATAATTTGGTCTCTAAATCCTGGTTTTCCCGTAGTGCATGCTCGATTGTTACATCACCCAAAAATCCCATAAGTTGTCTTGCATAATTGAAATACGGTATCAACTCAGGTTTCTTAACATCGTATTCTCTAAGTAATGTATTAACAATCAATTGGGAATCCCAATACACTTTGAGATACAGTTGCTTCATATCAACAGCCAACTCTAACTCAAGTATAAGGGCTTGGTATTTAGTCACAATATTTGAGCATCTTTTGGTTAAGGTAAAAGAGTATAGCAATACATCTCCCTCAAGGGTAATGAATACCATGCCAACTCCAGCACCCTCATGATACACTGCACCATCAAAGTACATTCTCTATGATGGGAGAATCTTAATGACAAGAACATCTTCATCAGGGAACTCATCACTTAGTTCCCACTCAGCAGGGATAGGATGATCAGCCAAGAAATCAACCAGCTCTCTGCCCTTTGATAGCTTTCTATTGAACAAAGATAATAGCAAAATGTTGGATTTAAAGATACCACATTGCTAAACAATCAGATAGCATTGGCTTTGTCATAACATACTTTATAGGATTAGCCTTGGAGATAACGTGTATAGCATACGCTTGAAAATAGTGTTTCAATTTCTGAATTGCCAATATCAACGCTAGACAAAGCTTCTCAATTGGCAAATAATTCAACTCATTTGATGTCATTATTTAAATTAAATAATAGAGTGCATTTTTTTTGTCCAGTGTCATTTTCTTGAGTAAGCAATTCCCCCACCGAGTGTTCTTGCATAGCTATATATAAAATCATTGGGTTATCAGGAATGGGTGCAGCAAGCTATAGATTGTTGGAATGTTTGCTTACTAAGACTATTTTTCTAATGTAATTTTGATTAAATTTAAAAAAAAATTATTATGACAAACTGTTTGTCATTTTAATTGATGCACAATTTCACTAGAAAAGACCCATTAGGTTTAAGTAAGTGATCTATGTGAATGGAGGTCTTTCACAGTAAGGTATGGATCATGAGTTACCTAACACATAAACAATTGTTGTTAACTAGACTATGAGAATGAGAATTGTTAGCCCTAAGGGTATTCTCCTGTGTTTTGACTTATAACAAACATTAATGAGGACTAAATTGGGTGATCTACATGTGATAAGACATGTTTGACCTCAATTCTTCCAAGACAGACAAATGAGATTGCTAAGCAACTCTTGAGCAATGGAATCTAAGAATGGGTGACCAAGTATAAGACAAGCTTAAGAAATTGCATACCAAGAAGCCCTTGAAAAGAATCATAGACTAGGAATCGTTTTAAAGGCATCAATTGTAAATTCCTATGTCACTTCGCCTTATGTTTAATTTGTTTTCACCTTGAAGCACAAGAAAATAAAATGAATTTAAAAAGTAAGTCTTCAGATGTTTGGATTGAGTGGTTTAGATGAATCTCTGCATCCAAAAGCTTTGTCCAAAACTCTGTAACAATATCTAAATGTTTCTACCAAAAAAAGTACTGTTTTGGACTCATATTTTGGATGCACTTTCTTCCAATCATTGAGTTCAAAACTCTAGAAAATTTGACAGCGAAAAACTAGTCGTTACTAGCCATTGCTGTCTTACTTTTTGCTCCTATAAAAGCTTTCAAAACATAATTTTGAAGCAGATTTTTGTGATATCTTTCTCAGAAACACTCTTACACTTTAGAATACAAGAATCTCCCTTTTCATTATGCTTCAAACTGAAATCAAAATTGCTCCAAAGGTAAAAAGGTATTTGTGTTTAGATTGTTTATATCTACTCAATCTGTGAGCTATTTCTGCATTTTTTCTATGATTTGTTTTGTATCAAGGTTTGGAAAGTAAAACCCAATTGGGATGAGCCTTGATTGTTGAGTTTAAAGAGGATGGGTGTAAAATCAAGTGTGGTGATCCTCTCATTAAGATTGGTGTTGCCTACCACCATTAATTTGGGAAAAAAAAAATGTGGTTGTGTTGAAATCCTTAAATATGTGCTTAAGGTAGTGGATGTAGATCATTTGAAGATCAAACTACTATAAATCATTGAGTCTATTCTCTTGCGTTTTAATATGATATTTATGCCTGCATTTTTATTGTTCATTAGACTTGAAAGCTTTACACTTCTCCTTGCATTCATTGATTTAATCAAAGACGTTGATGTAGTTAGGTGAAATTGTTATTGTTACTTTATCTACCAATCTTAAATTTAGAGCTTTTTTCCATCATTTAGTAGAGTTTTGAAAATTCTTTAGCAGCATATTCAAAGCTACACGGACAATATGTTTTTAGCTCACCTACTTTGTTGATTCTTGTTTTAAGTTTTTTAGAAGATCTTTAAAATTTACATTTGTTTGTCATAAACCTTATCCACCCCTATCAGAGAATTGGTCTATATTATCTTTGGCTTAACAGCCTTGTAGCAAAGATCCATATGGCAAACACATCTTCTCTACCTTACATTGAAAGATTTTCCAAAATAGACCTCCTGTGTTTAGTGGAAGCAATTATACATTCTGGAAAAACAAAATGAAAATTTATATTTGCTCAATCAATTTTGAGCTATGGAATCTGATTAAAAATGGTCCATTTGTCCTGTCAAAATTTGTTGAAGGTAGAAAAATGCCTAAACAGAGTGATGAATATCACAACAAGGATATTTCAAAAATGCTTCTAAACTTTCAGGCAATGAATATATTGTGTTATGCTCTTGAAGCTAATGAATATAACCGTGTGAGTGGTTGTGATTCAGCTCATGAAATGTGGAGATTTCTTGAAGTCACCTATGAGGGGACTAATCAAGTAAATGAATCAAAGTTAGGACCTTTAGTCCGAGACTATGAATTATTCCTATGAAGTCAAGTGAGAAATCACTGATATGTTCACTTGATTCACAAATATCTTGAATGGACTAAAGGCTTATAGGAAAACTTATTCCCTCGGTGAGCAAAATAGAAAACTGGTTGACGCTTTTTCAAAAAGTTGGCAGCCAAAAACCTTAGTTATAAAGAAATCTAAAATTCTAAATAGCTTACCTACTAAAGAGCTAATTGTCTCTCTCTTGACCCATAAAATAAAATTTAAAAGGTTTCAAGAGTATAATGATGATGACAAAGGCAAATGGGAAACTGCCTTAAAAGCAATTGATGAAGAGGCTAACAGTGATCAAAATGATTATGATGATAGTACTGATTTGGACAATGAAGAATTGGCTATGGTAGCTGGAAAATTCAAAAAGATGTTCAGAAAAGGAAACTTCAGCAAAGGGAAGAAGTTTGTCAAAAAGAAAGGACAAACTTCGTCCTTCAAACCTCAATGGTATGAATGCAAGAGTACGGAGTATTTTATTACTAATTGCCCAACACCTAAAGAAAGAGAAGCCTAGCACAACCAAAAGAAAAGAAAAAGAATGGTTGGGACTTGGGACCAAGTTGAATTGGAGACTGAAGAAAGCTGTGAATCTGAAATTGGAAAAGCAAACATTAGCTTTATGGCCATGGAAGATGAGATAAATCCTACTTCTTCTAATTTGATATCTGAATTACATGATTCTGATTGTTAAATGCTTGATGATCCAAATGAACTGCTTTTTGACATGTGTCATGAACTTAGAAAGCTGTCTAGGAGAAATAAGGACATGAAAGTGAAAATTGATCAAGTACGATATTTAGTAAAGAATTTTGTCGGGTAAATTATTTCCAACCATAAATTGATGCGAATGTTCATTTAGGTAAAATCTTGACCCCGTCATTCACAAGCTATATTGTGTATCGAGATTTCACATCTACGATTATTTACAATTATGACCCTGACATAATTCACACTGAGATAGTATAATGGGCAGGGTGTACGTCCCTCTTGAGAGGATACCCTGACATCCCTCTCACAAATAAACAAACCACATGTCTCATGTCCATCCTCCAATTCCCCTTAGATACCATGTTGCTAGATAAGGACCCGACTCAACTATTAGGATCGACGCCTCGTTTGGAAAAGATAGTTTTTGGAGACAGCCAATCAACCGGAATTCTCTCCTAATCTAATGAGAGCTAGTCCTATAGTCTCGTCCCTTGAGTACTCAAGTCTTAAAATAGGTGCGGTTCAAGAAATTCCCATTCTGTCGTGGAATATACAATTTTAGTTCCAAAAATTATTAATCCAAATCCCAAAACTAATATTTCCAAATTTAACCCAACCGAAAAATGAAAGTTCATATTTTCTCTCCAAAATTTCCCGAAGGTAGAAAATTCCTTTGTCCCAAATAATACTCATTCAAAGTGTGATAAATTATAAAGCTTTATAATTTGCCTCGAAAGAGATATCAACAAGATACACATATAATATAGGAATTAATTTCCTAATTGAATTAATCTAAATAAAGCGTTAATCAATATCCTAGAATAGTTAGGGGAATTGCTTAGATCTTAAGTAATTCCAAAATACTTAGCGATATAACCTATTGATTCTAATCACAAAGAATTCTAACAAGAAATCCAACAATCCTCTATAATATCCATAATTCAAAAAGCATAGATCTCTCCTACTTTCTAATTAACATCCATAGTCAAACAAGGCCTTAATTGCTAATCACCATGCAAACCCTAATTAGCCATGCCACTGTAATTAATTAATCAATAAGGCAACATCGAAACTAACTTATTTTACCAATCACAACAAGAGTTCATATAGCTTTTCAAAAATTGAAATTCTCATTTTATAATGGTACAAGAGATCACTCTTCAAAATTAAACTATAAAAGAAACTCATCAAACTTTAATCAAATAATTTTCAAATAATTCTAAACATTAAACAGTATTCACATAATCCAAATTCGCAGAAATTATAGCCATTTCTATGAGTAAATTCATTTTCCAACTTTCAACACAAAATTATGTTTTTACTCTAAAACAAGGGTTAAAAATTATTTACTTAATTAACCAAGGAAACCATTTTATTTTTAAGCAAAAACCTACATTTTAAAACCTACATATGTTAGCTGAATTAATATATATTTATCTCCCCAAGATTCTCACAAAAAATGACTCAAATAATTTTTACACAAAGTCTCGGATGAACAGTAAACTGCTTTGCGCAGTCAATTTCAAAAATTCATGACTCCCAAATTATAATGTATTTTTCAATGATTATTTTTCTGAAATTTGTATAACATCCTGAAGTTTATACAATCCAATAATCATATAAAAATTTAGTCAGGAAGGGGGTTTACAATTAGCCCTCTGTACTGGTGTTTCTGTACAGTTTGAGCAGTCTTGATGCAAAAACCATTAACTTTAGTTTTCTTCATTTACTTCATACAAGGCTTACAGCAAAATAATACTAACACATAATAGGGCACTTAGGGATTCGAAATCAAAAAAGCCATTAATAAAGTTTATCTCACAATTTAGACCCATTTCACAATTTTGAACTGAACCAGCAATACTCTGCTTTCTTATCACCTCCATACTTATCAAAATACAAAGAAAACCACCCAATTCATTCACACCAGCCTATACATACATCATAGATCACATTACCATGAAATCCAACTCCTCTTTCACACAAAATTCATAAAGAACACAGCATTACACTATTAAGAATGAATCTGGACCGCTTAGTGCAATTTTCGGTTTTCAAGCATAACAAGTAAAGAAATGAGCTCTTAACATAAAAATGCTTCACTTTCATATCCTATATCATTCCTTTAACCAAATTACAACAAAAAATCAGTACATAAAGCAAACCACTCCAATCTCTAAAATATTTACAGATTTTCGGCCAGCAAGGTAGATGGAAGGGAAAGATGCATTTTTCATATACAAGAAGCCATTTTTACATGATATCTCAAGACCCTAGACTAGGTAACATTTAGGCATCATAATACAACATAACTAAAGCATAAAATCACAGATTTCACAGGTAAACAACAGCCACATTTTCTGCTACATGAAGAAGACAAGAATGGTGGATGGTTTACCTTGAAGTTTTGAAGCTTGCTTCCAACCAGCAAAAACAGCCCAACAACACCACTTTGAAGGATTCTTTTGGAGGTTTTAGAAGAGCAAAAATAAGAGAAGAGTGGAGTGTGTGTCTTGGCCAAAGCTAGTGCAAGAAGAGAGGAGTTCTCTTCTTGCTTTCTATGGCTACCAATCAGCCTTGAAGAAGAGAATGGAAGGCTATTTCTTGAAGGCATTTTTCCATTTAAGGGTTGGGATAAGCTCATTTAAAATATACCTTAAATTCAATGGTTAAGATGAAAGGTATTTGTTGGGTTAAAAAGACCCTTGGATCTTGGATAAGGGTTTTAGGTCAAATAATGAAATTCGGTCAAATAGTCAAATTTGGATTTGAAACGAAATTTGACCAAGACTTTTTAATTAGCAAACAAGGCCAAACTCCTCTTAAAATTAAATTCACTCAAGAGTGCCTTTTCCACAAAGGGAGGTTCATTGCTACAATATTATTTAAAATGTGATACAACAATTAATTTAACTAAATTGTTTACTACACATGATACATATATACATACAATGCACAATTACTTATGTATAAACCACCTATTATGAACCAAACAAATAATTAACTTTATACACTTCCTTTGTCTAAAAGAATTCTCATAAGGAGTACAAACAATAGACACATGTAGTGCATTTAATTTAAGAAACGGGATTAATTCCTTCAAATAGTTAGTTCCCTATATCTCAATTTAGTAGGGTGTTGTGGTTCTAATATTTAGATACATTATAATAATTTAATTAAGGATAAATCATTTTTCCACGTAACAAGCATATGATCACATTGATTTCATTTATTTTCTCTAAGAAATCTCAAATAATAATTTAAGCAAAAAGAACACACAATTAATTCATCAAAATAAAATTTAATTATCTTATTTCCTATAGTAAAATTTTTAGGATATTATACCCTTGATATTCTTGTAAGGTTTAAAAATAACACAATCATGTAAATAATTAAAATGACTTTATAACATAAGAATAATCATCTTGAATGTGGTAATTCAAATTAGCGACGGATTAGCGAGGGAAAATTCCCCCGCTAATTCCCTCCTCGCAGAGGGAAAAATTTGCGACGGATTCAAAAACCCGTCGCAAATAGCGACGGATTAGCGAGGTAATTTTCAAGCAGTCAATGACTTCAACAATGGATTTTTGAAACGGATCTGCGAGGGATTCTTATTTTCCGTTGGTAATCTCTTTCTATTTAGAAAGGGATCAACGATGAAATATTTTACTAATTAATAAAAAGTTAGAAATTTCCATCGCTAATGCCAAGCTAATTTGCGAGGGATTAGCGACGGATATTTTCTTTTTATTGTTTTGATATAAATTGTCCGTCGCTAATCCCAAGCTAATTTGCGGGGGATTTGAGACGGAATATTTTCTATTTAATGTTCCGATTTATGTTTTTCGTCGCTAATCCCCCACTAATTTGCGACGGAAAATTTCTTATTAATGTTTTGATTTAAATGTCCGTCGCTAATCCCACGCTAATTTGCGAGGGATTAGCGACAGAATATTTCTTTCCTATTACATTTTAAGTGATCCGTCGCTAATCCCAAGGTAATTTGCGAGGGATTAGCGACGGATCCTCATTTTAATTTCCTTAGCCCCTCGCTAATCCCTCGCTAGTAATTTATAATTTTTAAATATTTTTTATAAATGTTTAAAAAATGCCCTGTAATTGAAGAAAATTCATTTTACCTAATGCAAAATTTAATTAAATTTAAAAAACCACCAAATAGTCATTATTAATAGATATAATAATGACAAATGTGAATAATACATAAAAATGTTGTCTAAAAATCCTAAATAAATATAATGATGAAAAAATGTTGTCTAAAAAAATGTAGTATATATATCCTAACTACGAAGCAGGAATCGGTGTGGATGCTGGAGCCGACTGGAGGGGTGGGGGTGGATCGGAAGGGCCCGGTCGATGATCCGGATGTGAATCTGGAGGACTCGATGACGAAGTCCTCCTCATCCTCAACATCGTCCTCCCGAACACCGGCATCGGCGGTGGCGGAGGAAGATTCAAATTCCGAGACATAAGCGTCGTGTACTCGACCAAGCTTCGGCCGTGGCTCCGATATACCTATACCTGATGCTCAACTCTCTCCCGCCTCCTCCTCTCAGTGTGTAACTCTCTTTGTAGCTGGCTCACATCCAACGAGGTAGAAGAAGTCGATGACTCAGATGAAGCTGGCTGCTGTAACCTCCGCCTCACCCTCGCAGACTCGGAGCCCAATCCATATACGCATCCCTTCTCGGACGCTCTGTCATCCACCTCAACGAACAACGCCTTCTCATCGAGCACCCGAGTCGGTGCGACCGTGCTCGTAGAATCAGTCGGGCAACCCGACTGCGCGTGATGGTCAATAATAGCAGTGACACTATCTTGTTGAATTTGGGGCAAGGAAACACACATAAACACACATATGAATAATATTAAACTTAAAAACATGTAAGATTGTGTATTCTTACTAGCGTGTGGCGCGATCGATCACTGATATATTGGCCCTTCCTCGGCCCGTCCTGGAACGTATGGGTGCGTCTGAAGAGGTCGACGTAGCTAAAGTCAGGACCTAACTGTCTCCGCTATCATTGTAACAAGAAATGACTAGATGTTAGCTTTTATGAATTAAATGTGAAATAGCGGATATACCGAACAGTAAAAAATTTTACACTTACCATCCGCTCCTCATGCTCAGTAAAAGAAATAGATCCTCCTGTGTGGGACGCCTGACCAGTAGATCTGTTCCGCTTAGCAGCGGAAGAGATACGCTGCCACCTATCGGACCCCCAATGCTCCGATAGAGTAGCCCAATGGTCTGGGGAAATCCACTTGGGGCAGCTACCCCCATGCTTCTTCCGAGCCTTGGACAATGCATCCGAAAGTCTAGCCTTACACTTCTTCTCCCAATTAGCCCGGATCTGTGCGGCATGCTCGGGGCGCCAATAGAAGAAAGCCTGCAAAATCAAAGTAGCCGTTACAAGTAATTACAAATAAGAAAACATATTAAAAATAATAAAAAGACTACAAGTAATAATTACAAATCGAACTCACACTCCAAAGATCGAACCACATGTTCCGAACATCAATCGGAACCTGTGAGAAGGTAGCATAGGCTCCAGTGTAGTGTCGCCTAAAAATCTCAACAATCTCCCTCACACATCGAACCGAATGTGTGAACCTGTTCCAAGAAAATAGATCTTGTAATATTAGACAAGTTATAATTTTGAAAATTTAGAAAAACTTATAATAAGTAATTATGTAGCCGACTTACGAGTCACCAACTGGCTCAATCAACAGTCGCGTGTCCTCAGTAGATGGAGCGCCAACTGTGGACCCTGAAGAACCTAGGATCGGGGTAGGGGCCTGCTCTGATCGGGCCTCTTCCGGAGGCAATGGCTGTGGAGCAGGTATACGTGGGGCGATGCTCGGGGACGGTGTCTCATCCGCCCTCGAGGACTCACGAGTCGCTGACCGATCGTCTGGGTGAGGTATCGGAAGCCATATGTATCTGGAATTATTTAAATACATAAAAATTGTCATATCTTGGGAGAAGAAAAAGATAACAAATTTAAAAGTATAAAGCAAAGTAAAATGCTTGTAATGTAACGATAGCAGAACTACTAATTTGTATCTATACTTTAGTTAAACTTGAACCTAGTCTATGGACTTCTCGTCATCATCGGATGAGTAGCCTTCCACATCGTCGTCTCGTAGAGGATCCCGTCTCCCATTCTTCTTCCTCGGCATCGTTTTCGTTGTTCGGTTGTGCTTCCTCTATCATTAAACCCGAATCTATAAAATCGATTGTATCTCCAATACCGCACTCATCTCGCTAATCTTCCAAAGTTGTCATCCTCAACACGTACATTGATTGCCCGCGCATCATCTACTTCCTCCCGATATGGTGCCTCGACAACGGGTGCATCAATAACATGCCGAGCTTTCATTTTACAAACAGCTACCCAATCAGATTTTGGTCTTTTGCTCCCCGGTAGGATAGGAAATACACTTGAGTTGCTTGTTGAGCTAACACAAAGGGGTCATATTTTGGGTAATTCCTCTTGCAGCTGACATCAACAAGTTTGTAGTGAGGATGAATTTTAACCCCCGATTTAGCGTTGGATCAAACCAATCACACTTGAATAGGACAACTTTTAAACAAGGAGTTCCAGTGGAACCGAAGTTCGACAATCTCCTTCAAGACTCCATAATAATCTAAGGCACTATCTCCGTCGCCTTTAACACAAACTCCGCCGTTAATTGTTTTTTTTCCGACCGACCGATCATGTGTATGGAACCTAAAACCATTTACGAAGTAGCCATGGAAGAATTTCACTTGTCTCGAAGGTCCCTGTGCCAAGCTTTTTAAGTGTTGTTCACCACTTGATTCTCGTGGATCATGAACCTAGCAAAGAACAAAGCGTTAATGCACCTTCGATATCAATGTAATTTATTCCTAAGTCTCATTTTGTATGTGTTCAACTCACATAAGTCCTAAACCATCCCGCAAACTCCGACTCTATTCTCCTATCCACTTCAGGATCTCGTTATACTCGGCTCATACAACCGCAAGTCATTTTTGAATTTCCTAAAACGACCAAAACAAACACATAATTAAGGATACTCGTTCAAAGTATTGTCGTATAAAATCTAGCAATGTAAGGCAATAGCGGTATACTTACGTAATGTATGGTTGAACTTCTTCACAGCTTTAGGTATATGTAATTTGTGGCAGCCTTAAATTCATCCTGGGTAAGATACCTATTCTGAATACTTCCCAAAACCCTCCCCGGAACGGCGCATATAGAACACACAAGTGTCACTTGAGTTTGTATCATGAACGCCCTCATCATTCCTAGCCGTAGCAAGTATGTCGAGTCCGCACATGCGGCTCAAAATAATAGGAGAAGAATGTAGATGCCTCTTCAACTAAGTAAGCATTGCAAATTGATCCCTCCACTCTCGCCTTATTTTTAACTTTGGTCTTCAAACGATATAAGAACCTAAAGCATTTTTTACAGTTAGAACCGATTCACATAGTAGATGTATATATAGATATAATAATACACAATATTTTACCGCTCGAATGGATACATCCATCTATATTGAACAGGGCCACCAACCCCGGCCTCATATGGAAGGTGGACCATAAGGTGCTCCATCACGTCAAAGAAGTCGGGTGGGAAGATCTTCTCCAACTTACACATGAGTATGATAATATTATCTTCCAGCTTGCTTCATATGGGTTGTGGAAAGTTTAGGCGAACATAAGTCATGATAAAAGAGACTGACTTCTGCTAAAACGTTCCAAATTGACACCGAGAGTAATTCTTTAAATGCAGCTTGGAAGCAATCTTTCCATAAAAACATGGCAATCATGGCTTTTCATACCCGACATTTTCAAGCTTCATTCAAATCAACACACCCGCTTAAATTCGAAGCATATCCATCTGGAAGTCGCAAATCTCTAACCCACTCTAGTAGAAGTCTCTTTTGTTTGGGTGTAATAGAGTATTTAGCCTTTGGCATTAATGTCCTCCCGTCACCCAAGCCAATCACGTGTAATTCAGGCCTATCACAATATACCAACAGATCACGTCGCGCCTTCACATTATCCTTTGTTTTCCCCTTTACATTCATGACTATGTTGAAGACATTATCGAACACATTTTTTTCATTGTGCATCACATCTATGTTATGACGGATTAAGTGTGTTCTCCAATACGGCAAATCCCAAAAGATACTCCTTTTGGCCCAATTATGGTAGATGCCTCTGCCATCAGATGTAATTCCTTTAATCCCCTGTACGTGTCTTCTATACATCCAACCACGATCATCCATCTACATTTAGGCCATAACCATGTAGCTTATTAGCACGTGTATAATTTGAATGAAGAACGATGGTAGATTGTGATGGAAGAGGACCCTAGTTTACTCGCTACGAATTATGGAGATAAAGAAAGAAAGGAAAAGAAAATAAAGAAAGAAGAAAATGTGGCTCATCATGCATAGACCAACTTCACAGTGAAAAGAACATATGGTTTTACACTAGGTAAGAATCAATAAGAATATCTTGGCATGCCACCTAAATTTGTGATTTAAAAAAAAAAATTGACAGAGTTTCCCCTATAAGTTGAACGTTTTCCAGGCGCAAGGCCACCACAATTCACACAACATTCATTGTAAAAAATTATTGAATAATAAAGTATTCTACACAAGACCACAAAGAAAATAAAGTATTCTACACAAGACCACAATTAATGGGTTTAAGATAATTCTAGCCCATGCATGAAAGCCCATATGAATTCATGTGATCGGTTGCATAGTTTTGAATGATAAAATGAAAAATTCCTTAGAGTTTTCAAAGTTTCCATAACCTTCTATGATGTTCCATAGTATTCTAGAAGTTTCTATAGTATTCTATAAGGTTTCATAGTTATATAGTCATGCTTAGTCATTAGATCATATGACTAAATTTTGGGAAAGCTATATGTAGTGAAAGGAGCTGGCCCGTTAAGAAGGAAAAAGTAAGAGAAAGAAGAGAAAATAAGGAGATAAAGAAAGAAAGGAAAAGAAAATAAAGAAAGAAGAAAAGGAAAAAATAGAGGAAAAGAGAGAGGAAGAAACAAGAAAGAAGAAGGAAGGAAGAAGAGCAAATTCCAGCCTTGCTTTTTTATCTTTGACATGGTAAGAAACTGCTTTCCAAAAACTAAAGTCACAGCTTGGTATTAGAAGTTGATTATATGTAATTTTTATAGTAAGAAAGCATGAAATTTTGAAAGAAATGGAAAGGAAAATTTTCTATTTCGGGGAAAAAAGGTTGGCCGGCTAAATTAGGAGAGGATTTTTGCTTGTTTTTCAGCTTAATTAATATGCCTTGAAGTGTTTACTTGCTGAAAATTTGTTTGAGATTAAGTAGGTAAGAAATTCATAAAATATATGGAATAGGAAAGCTATATTAATAGCTAAAGAACAATATATGTAGATTGCTGGAATTTGTGTATGATCTTTGAGTAAAGATGACTAGTAATGGAATAAGGGTAATCCTAAACATGTCTTAGAATGTTAGTAAAGGTGTAGAATAAGTTGTATGAACTTTTGATGGCTGAAAAACTAAAGGCAACAAGAAGACCTAAAGCTGCCATGAAAATTCTCGTTTGGTCACCTTTATATAGTAGCTATATCTAAATGATTGGAGAAGTGCTGGACTAAAAGCAAGTTAAATGCCATTGTTGGAATAATAAATGAGGTTTTGGAAGACTTAGATATGGTAGGTTTTATTGAAGAAAGCATGGAAACAATCTAAGAAAAATTAAGCATGAAAAAATGGTTGTTTTGCCCATCGGGAATGTTGTGATTTTAAACAAAAATTTGACAGAGTTTCCCCTATAAGTTGAACGTTTTCCAGGCGCAAGGCCACCACAATTCACACAACATTCATTGTAAAAAATTGACAGAGTTTCCCTTCATTGTAAACAATTCACAAAACACAAATAACCTCAAAACATTTAATATACAATACTAAATTTAGGGGTAATCACCCATTACCCATAGGGAGTGATCACCCATCACTCACGGGGAATGATCACCCATCACTCACGGGATTCTAAAGATGCCTACCAATTGTTTTCTTACCTAAGAAAAGCTCGTCCGTCTGGGCAAATCAATGAAGAACTAAAGGTTTAACCTGTGAGTAACAATAGCATATTATAAGTGTAACATAGTTTTTGAAACATATGGTTACTATAGTACAAATTACAAATCATGAGCAATGCCAAGGCCAAACAACCTAAAATAATTTATGCCAGAGTATCTAATAGCTTGACAATACTCCATTATTTCTACAACAATGCTCTTTACCATTTTGTAAGAGAACACCTGAGATGAAAATCAAATTAAGCTAGTAATGGCACATCCTTGTACACTTTGAATTTCATAATAGTTTTTTGCATTTTCTTTTCGAAAGATCAACCAAGAAGCTAGTGTTTTGACACATCAAAATAGAGTACGTATAATGGAGGACAATCCATGAAATTTTATTCCAGCTTTTATTCCATGAAATGCCATTACAAATGCACTACCACATATTCATGTCTTTTCATGCTTTGGAACATCATCTATGTAATGACATCATAGATTTTATCAGAAATTTGTATACGTAATTAGTATGGTAATAATTGAACCTAAAAAGGGGTGTGACCAAGTGAATCTCGAAGAGGTCTAACATTGGCTAGGGGATGTTCAGGAGGCAATTCACACACAATCTAGTTCAAAAACTATAAAAAAAGCAAAACAAATTCTATGGTTAATAAATATATCATAAGAATAACATGGCTAGACATATGTTATAAATAAAATAACAGAAGCATTTCGAGGAACTGGTATTAACAAGAGAAGCCACAACCTGCAATTGAAGATAAGCATGACCAGCACTGGCTAATCAGGTTAAGGCCATCCAAAAATAAGCGGAAGAGAAGTTCAAATAAGTCCATCTTTTTGCAAAATAACCATGATTGTATACAGTCTCTATAAATGGAACAAACATAGCAGTGTAAAGTCACTGCTATGTGTTGGTCCACCTGACATCAATGACGCAAAAAATGAATATACAAACCTCGCAAGTAATGCATCCACAAAGAACTGTAGGCTATGATAATTCCAGAAACCGATCTAGTTTGATAGCTAAACATCTGCAATCCCCAACAATATCATTCCTAAAATCTAGGAAGTAGTATGCCAAAAACACTGATTAAAGGAATTAGCTACATCGTGTAAATCCTACCCCAAAAAATATCAGAAGCCCAATAGCGCAATTTCCTTTTTTTGAAATAAAGTTGTTCTAAAAACAAGTCTCCTGATTAGCAAAGACGAACAAGTAATTCAACCCCTCTTTCTAGGGGACTTGAACTGTCCAAATCCTTCATCCTATAGAATAATGGTTCTCTATAATTGAATAATGTTGCGTTACCTATGCAGTCCACAGCTTCCTCTGTCACCGGCGGCAGTCGTCCAAGAGGTGCGGGCTGGCAATCGACCACGGCGTTGTTCGATGGTGTGGGGGAAATGCGGCTCTCGTCCGGTGGGTCTTTCGGTGGTAGGAAAGGCAGTGAGAAGGTAAGGTCGCCGGCGGTATAGGAAGGAATAACACAGAGAAGGTAAGGTCGGAGAAGACAGAAAATGGGGAAGAGCACAACGACAGGGCAGACGATAATGGGTGTTAAGTCGTCGGCCTTTGCGACGGAAATTCCCTCGCTAATCCCTTTCTATTAGCGAGGGATTTGTGACAGTTTAAAAATAAATAAATACAATCCCTCTCTAATCACTTGCAAATTAGCATGCGATTTGCGACGGACATTCTCAACGACGGATTAGCGAGGGACATTCTCAACATTTTTTGTCCCTTTCTGATCCCTCGCTAATTGTGTTTATTTAGAAAGGGATTAGCGACGGAATTTTTGAATTTTAGATTCCGCTCAAAATTTTCGCAGTTATAAGTTTTGTATCCCTTGCTAATGCATCTCTAATCCCTCGCTGTTATATTCCGTCGCTAAATAGCGACGGATTAGCGACGGATATAAGATTTTCCTCACTTTTTTCAATATTCTATTGGGAAAACAAATTTATTTCTATCGACACTAGCTACGGATTAAGTGTTTGAAATATTTCACTAGTGAAGAATTCTAAATAATCATCATGGTATTTGTTTAAGTTTAATTAACATCGATCATGTTACGCTTACTAATATATGAAAAGTTACATTAGTATTGACGTGTTTTCATATCTCAAAATTGTATTTATGACCCTAATCAAATGTAATAAAACGTAATATATAGAACTCCAATCATACACGTAAACTAGATATAGTAATTAAATGTGTGTTCATATTTGCATAATTATACATCGACCATATGATTGATGCATCAAATATATATATATATATATATATATATATAGTATATATGCATATAAAGTGATAAATGAATTATATATATACTACACATGACGAGCTTGTAGCGAGGTATAATGTATGCATATCATTTAATCATAATCTATACTTCTTAACTTGCTGATGGTATTTACATATGTACTAAATGTAAATACATTGGTTATAATTAAACAAATAATAAAGAATTAAGTATTCATAAGGATATTACATAAAAAAATTTACCACACACAAAAGTATCGTGAGGAAAAAATTTGAGTATTCACAAAATGGAGAATCCCTCACAAATCCCTTGGAAATTAGCGAGAGATTAGTGAAGGAAACAATCAGCGACGGATTAGCGAGTGATATTTAATATCCCTCGCTAAATAAACTCCAATCCGTCGCAAATCACTACTGGGATTTGCGACGGATAATTCCACCTCTATTCCCTCGCAAATTAGCAAGGGAATAGCTTCGGTAATATCGAAAATCCGAAGCTAAAAATTTACCGCGAATATTAAGTAAAAATAAAATATCCGTCGCTAATCCCTATCAAATTAGTGACGGATTAGAATGGGATATCTTTGTCCATCACTAATTTGAAAGGGATTATAGTTAACGCTGATCCGTCGCTAATCAACTAGGGATTAGCGACGGAAAGTCAATATGTCGTCTGTCCCTCTCTAATCCCTCGCAGATTTAGCGAGGGAAAATTCCCTTGCTAATTTCCCTCACTAATTCTCTGTTTTCTTGTAGTGAACACCAACACAAGAGTTTTAGTAGCCTTTGAGCAATTTGATATTTGTAATACTCTTGTTCCGTATTGATGGCTTAGAAACACTTTCCTAAAGCCTTGAAAATTGTCTTTTTCATAGTGAAATTTTGTTCTACCTCCGCCCGTGCACATAGGTCATTTGACCAAACCACGAAAGTCCTTGTGTCTCTCTCTTTTATTTCCTTTCTTGTTATTTAGTTTTTCTCCACATTATCTTTCGTTATTATTTCTTTGTTATCGTCTTGTGTGGTTTTGCCATTGGAGTGTTGGTTTGTTCTTGGGGCCTATCCCTATCAAACTGGTATCAGAGCTACTAGCTCTTAACTCTGTGGCAATGGCGATAACAAAGACTAAGGTGGATAAATTCGATCGAGGAGTCAACTTCGGCATGTGGCAACTCAAAATGGAGGCTATCTTAATTGAAGACGGGGTTGACTTAGCCTTGAAAGGAATAGAGGAGAAGCCAGCGGAGATGACAACAACAACATTTGAAGACTTGGATAAAAGAGCGAGATCAGGTATTATTCTAAATCTCTCTAATGAGGTTTTAAGAGAAGTTTCCATTGAGACTTCTGCCAAACCTATGTGAGAAAAGTTGAAGGCTTTGTATATGAAGAAGACTGTGGAGAATCGGTTCTACCTAAAACAAAATTTGTTTACTCTTCGAATGGCTGAAGGTACATCTATTACTTCACATCTTGATACGTTTGATTCTCTCATTATGGATTTGAGTAATATTGATGTGAAAATAGATGATGAGAATCAGGGCATTTTATTGTTGCATTCCCTTTCCCAATCCTTTAAGTATTTTCGAGATACTATGATGTATGGAAAAGAATTATCTCGTATCAGGAAATTAAATCTGCTTTGAAATCAAAAGAAAGGATTGACAGAGATTTAATTGGGGAGGTTAGTGGAACTCAAGTTGAAGGTTTGGTAGCCAGGGGTAGATCTAAAAATAGAAATTGTGGTAGTAGTAAATCAAAATCTAGATATGGAAATTTGGTTTGCAATTATTGTTATAAAAAAGGGCACATTAAGTTTGAAAACTTTAAATTGAAAAATAAGGATAAATATAAAGAAATATCTATTGATGCTACTGAAGCTAGTGTTGTAGCCAATGAGAGTGGAGGAAATATTTTCTTTGTGTCTAAAAATAGGACAAGGTCTAAAAATGAATGGATTTTAGATTCTGGTTGTTCTTACCATGTGTATCCCAATAGGGATTTGCTTTCCACTTATGAAGTTTATAACGGTGGAGTTGTTTTGATGGGCAATAATGTCATTTGTAATGTTGTGGGTAAGAACACAATTTGAATTAAAATGCATGATGGTATTGTGATAACTCTCACTGATGTTAGACATATTCCTGATTTGAAAAAGAATCTCACCTCTTTGGGCACCCTTGAGGCTCTTAGGTGTAAATATGAAGCTAAAGGTGGAGTTATGAAAATTTGTAAAAGTGCTCTTGTTGTTATGAAAGGTTGCAGGTCTAGTAGTTCGTATATTTTGCAGGGAGCTATTGTCATAGGTTCTATTGTAGCTTCTATATCAGTTTTGTCCGATTCTGATATCACCAAATTATGGCATATGCATTTGGGGCACATGAGTGAGAAAGGTCTACGCATGTTGAGCAAGTGAGGCCTTCTGAATGGACAAAATACAGGTGCATTGGACTTTTGTGAGCACTGTATTTTCGAGAAGCAATAAAGGGCATGCTTCAACTCACCAACAATTCACCGAACTAAAAGTACTTCGGATTATATTCATCTAGATCTTTGGTGTCCATCTCGTGTCCAGTCTAAGGGTGGTGCCAGGTATTTGTTGACTTTCATTGACGATTATTCAAGGAAAGATTAGGTTTATTTTCTGAAGAATAAGAATGATGTTTACATAACTTTCAAATGGTGGAAAGTTTTGGTTGAGAAATAGACAGGTAAATAGATAAAGCGGCTAAGGATAGATAATGGCATAGAATTCTATGAAAAAGAATTTAATGAATTTTGTAAAGATGACGGAATTGTTCACCACCGTATAGTAAAAATGACGCCTTAACAAAATAGTATTGCAGAACGTATGAACAGAACTCTTTTGGAAAAAGTACGCTGTATTATTTCAAATGCAGGGTTGACAAAGGATTTCTAGGCAAAGGCAGTTTCTACAGCATGTTACATTCTCAACCATGCTCCTTCTGCAGCTCTTGATTTCAAAATTCCTGGGAAAGTTTGGTTAGGTACGCCTACTAATTACTCCGATTTGAAAGTTTTTTGGTGTTTAGCATACATGCATGTAAATGATGGGAAATTGGAGCCTAGAGCTAAGAAATGTATTTTCCTTAGGTATGTTTCTAGGGTGAAAGAATACAGATTGTGGTGTCTAAATCCCAAATCACCAAAATTTTTAATTAGCAGAGATGTTACATTTGATGAATTGTCTATGTTAAATTCCAAAAGGGAGTCTTCGAATTCTTGTCGTGCAGATGAAGGTGGTACACAGGAGCAGGTGAAGCTTGAAATTGGTAGTTCTGGTCCTTCTAATTTAACTTCTTATGTTCAACAAAATTCAATTCACAGTGATGAAGAAGATACAGAAGAAGAATACTCCATAGCCAGGAATAGATCAAGAAGGGAGATTCGACCAACGCAAAGATATGTAAATTTAGTTGCATATGTTGTTTCAGGTGAAGATTCAGCTAAGTGGTTGATTACAATGAATGAAGAAATTTAGTCCCTCCATAAGAATGGAACTTAGGTCCTTGTGAAGCCGCCTTAGGGAAAGAAAATTGTTGGTAGCAAATGGGTCTTCAAGAAAAATGAGAGTACTCCCGAGCTAAAGATGAAAGCTACAAAACAAGATTGGTTGCGAAGGGCTATACAAGGTGTTGATTTTAATGACGTATTTTCACCTGTTGTTAAACATAGCTCTATCTATGTTTTGATTGCTTTCTTTGCTATGTATGATTTGAAATTGGAGCAGCATGACATCAAAACTGTCTTCTTACTTGGTAATCTTGAGGAACAAATTTATATGAAGCAGCCTGAGGGATTTGAAATTGAAGGAAAAGAAGACCATGTCTATCTTTTGAAGAAATCCTTGTATGGATTGAAGCAATCTCCAAGACAGTGTTATAAGAGGTTTGACTCCTTTATGTTGAGTCATGGTTATTCAAGTAGCATATACGACAGCTATGTGTTCTTCCAGAAGTTACATAATGGTTCCTTCATTTATCTACTACTCAATGTTGATGACATGCTCATTGCTACTAAGAATCTGGTAGAAACCAATGTCTTAAAGAGGCAGTTAAAGAGTGAATTTGAGATGAAAGATTTGAGAGCAACTAAAAAGATTCTTGGCATAGAGATCAAGAGAGATCGAGCTCTTAGGATGCTGTACCTGACTCAAGAAAATTACATTCAGAATGTTTTGGCATGAAAAATGCAAAACCTGTAAGTACTCCTTTTGCGAGTCATTTTAAACTTCAACTGCTCAGTCACCACAGTTAAGTAAAGAGGAAGATTATATGGCACGTGTTTCATATTCCAGTGCAATCGGTTGTATAATGTATGTAATGGTTTGTACTCGTCCGAATATTTTACAAGCAATTAGTGTGGTTAGCAGACATATGTCTTGTCTAGGAAAAGCATATTGGCAAGCCGTGAAATGGATTCTCAGATACTTGCGATGTACATCAAATACTTGTTTGGAGTTTGGAAGAAATAACAACACTTTAGTTGGTTTTGTGGACTTTGACTACGCCGGAGATCTTAACAAGAGAAGATTACTTACTAGGAATGTATTTTGCATTGGAGGTTGTGCAATTAGTTGGAAAGTTAGCTTACAACATGTAGTAGCATTGTCTACTACAGAGGTAGAATATATGGCTCTGACAGAGACAATCAAAAAAACCCTGTGGTTGAAAGGCTTATTTGGCGAACTCAGCCTACATAAATGTATAACTACAATTTACTGTGATAGTTAAAGTGCATTACATTTGACTAGAGATCAAATGTATCATGAGAGGATGAAGTATATTGATGTGAAGTTTCACTTCATTCAAGATATCATTGCTAAGAAGAAAGTCTTTGTTCAGAAGATTAACACCAAAGATAACCTGCTGACATGCTTACGAAATCTCTTCTCGTTTTCAAGTTCAAGCAGAGTTTGGACTTGATTAGCGTTTACTGTTTGCGATTTGTGGTCTTCAGACTTTTGTGGAGAAGGTGGAGAAAAACTGCTATGTTTTGAGTTTGGGATACAAGTCAATGTGGAGATTTGTTGGGGTGCCTTGCATCCCACGTCAGGAAACCGAAGATTTCTTCACCACCATTAATGCTTTGTTATGTTAGGAAGTCCCATATTGAAAAGTTACAACATATTCACTACTATATAGCCTTATAAATAAAGTATTAGTTTAGTTCTTTGATACACAACACCACCAACATAAGAGTTTTAATAGCCTTTGAGGCATTTGATATTTGTAATACTCTTGTTTTGTATTAGTGGTGTTTAGTGGCTTAGGAGCTCTTTCCTAAAGCCATATAAATTGTCTTTTTCATAATGAAATTTTGTTCCATCTCCGCCCTTGGACGTAGATCATTTGACCAAATAATATAAGTCCTTGTGTCTTTCTCTTTTATTTCCTTTCTTGTTATTTATTTTTCCCGCATTATTTTTTGTTATTATTTCTTTATTATCGTCTTGTGTGATTTTGCCATTGGAGTTTTGGTTTTTTCCTGGGGCCTATCCCTATCATCTTCGCCCAGTGTTGAATACCTCCGACATGCAGTGAGCCATGAAATATATTTGAACGTCAAGCTATAACTTCTCAACAGTTATCCCAAATGTTTGAACATATACCATTTTTTTTAAACCATCAAGATGATGGGGGTTTGGTAGGATCCCTACATGTATATTGCAAATCAAAAAGGTACACACTGCATGATAAATGCATGATGTGTTCATATTTTCTCTATCTTCTGTGCAAAATTATGCTAAAATCATGTTGAGAAGACTACTCAACCCACCTTTTTACCTTGTTTTTAGGCAGATTTGCTGATGGATTGAAATTAGCGGAAATAAGCTAAAAAGAAAATGAAGAAAAGCTAAAATAGGAGACAAGCGGTACCTCTTGTCTCACTAAGGAGACACCACTCAACTTCAAAATAGAGGCGGCACCTCATACTCCCAAGTGACGCCACCCACCTTCAGAGGAAAGACAGAGCAAGAAATACTGAGGAGAGGTGGTGCCACCCTGAAGGCACGGAAAGCGGGAAAACACAGGGCACGTAGTGGAAGCGAACATAAAAAAATTGGAAAAATACAAAAACAGGGATTCTAGGACAGGGCCAGCGTCGACTCCGGCTGCCCTAGCCGGCGCCTGTTGCGCCTTGTCCAAATCCTGAGGTTTTAAAATTTTTACCTCTTCTTCTGGTTCTCAAAGGTGGTTGGATCGAAACGTGCGCAACCAGGGTAGATGTGCAGGTAAAAGCCTCTAGTGCGATTCCTGCAAGCCTCCTACTCCGACTTTGCATGTATGTGAACGCCGAACTCTCGATCTTCTAGTATATGGCCTGCCTAACTACCGTTTGGTGAACAACTAACAAGCTAGGGAATTTTTTGGAAAGAGAAAGAGAGAGAGAGAGACGCCTGGCCTTTTCCACAGAGAAGAAGCCGTCTCTTTGATTGTGTGTTCTGTAACAACGCCGTTGTTTCCAATCCTCCTGTTTAACCTAAATAAAACCCTAGGTTAAACTGGACTAGGCTGTTAGACTCTTAATTTAACCTTTTGGACTTAATTAACTATTCTAATTAGGACTAACTTAATTGCCCAACAAATAATTAATTTTTCCAGCCCAAATAAATCAGTCTAATTAAATAAGCTTAAATCAGTTTAGTCCCAGGTTAATCCCTAATTATTCAAATTGGGCCAAAGCCCTGAATAATTAATTAGCCCACTAAACTAATTTAATTAATTCTCTCTCCATAGACCTTTATTTTATTCTAGCCCAATAATTAAATTAGGCTACTTAAATAAAATAAATTCCATTTAATTTAATTTAATTCCTTAGCCCATTTAATTTAAACTAATTCCTTAGCCCATTTAAATTTAATTCGTGTATACCAAATGATGTGCTATACAGGCACTGGTCTAGAACAGAGAGTTTTAGAACCAACAATCTTATTAAAACCAGTGTCAATTCCCTTTGTTAACTTGAGCCGACTTATATACTGAAAAGTCACTAGTTTCAAACAGAGAGTTTGGAAGTCAAGGCACTGAGAACAACCAAAGCCAGAGGAGACAAGCGACAGGTACTGATTTAGAGCAGGAACATAGAAAAAGTACTCAACCAGCACTAGGCAAGCATTATAACAAGCACCAGTTCATGTAGAGACATGCCACTATTCATCAGATTTCAAAGGTTTCTGAGTCTCACTATAAATACCTCCTCTTCGACCATTTCAAGCATGATTTTAAGAGAGAAAAGAGTCACCAAAAACCCTAGAAACACCAAGAAAGTACTCCGATGGAGGATCCACGATTCTTCTAAAGAGAAGAGCAAATTCAAGAAAATTTTGCAAGAGGAAGAAAAAGGGCCACTTGTCTAAGAGTTTTCCTCTTTCCGCTCTTGTATTCTTATTTTGATTTTGTTAGGATTTCATTGATTTATGATGTATTTAAAGTGTTGAACCCTTATTTTGTTGAATCTTGATTTCTTTTTTAGTTTATTGCAATCTATTTTTGGTTATTCAATCACTATCCTTGCATTGTCTATTTTGATTAATTGGGTTTTCTTATCCTAATGAATTCGAGAGATGGGATTAATATTGGGGGAGGGGGTTTGATTAGCTAATTTACTTCATGGGTTTTCCTTTGATTAGCTTGAAAAAGGGGTTGGAGGATGAGAACTAGGTGAATGAAGAATTATGAGGTAGCCTACAGATAGGGACACTATTTCTCCCAAATTGGATGGGTAATTAATCTTAATGTCCCATAGGTTTGATTAGTGAGGTAGAGATACCCATTAATTAAGTTAAGGGTAGGAGACTCATAACTTGAGAGAAAATGGGTCTTGTATGGGATTATCCATTGGTGCCTAATTTAGGTTGTTAATTAACTAATGTAGTTAATTATGGTTTGACTTAACATTGGGGAGTTCTATTTACTTATTCTACTTATCTCTTTTTCTTACTCTTTGGGCTTGGTGACTTTGGATGATTTCTTGTGTAATAGGGTTGGTTATTTCTCTTGATAATTCGTAATTTTGCTTATATGATTAATTGGTCAAACAATGAAATGATAGCATAGTAGAAGTACTTGTCACCTTACTTGAGGGATACGATACTTGCCAATTAGAACTCTATATTATACTATGGGTATAATTGCTTGTATGTGTGTTGTGTGAGTGATTTTTGGTATTTTAGATTAAAATTTGTTTATTTTGTGTGAATTATTGAGACTTCTTCATATACACAAACATATACACATAAAAATATGCATCAGCATGAGAGGGGAGTTCAAGGTGATTCTTGGAGGAGAAGAATGGAATTGATCAAGAGATTCATTGAAAAAGAGAGCTTGGCTGTCTATGAATGATTTTCTTCATTTTCTTTGTAATCTAAATTGAAAATATTGATTTTAATATATTTTAATTTTAATTGAGGGATGAACCCTAATTCTATGTTCTTGGATTGAATTGCTAATTTGATATATTGAATTCGCACTACAAGAAAACAACAATTTAGCAACAGTCAAATCCGTCGCTAATCCGTCGCTAATTGAGTTTAGTGACGAATTAGCGACAGATTTTGACCCTCGCTAAAATTGGCGTCGCAAATAGTGACGGAACAAGAATCCGTCGCCAAATTTAGCGACTGATTAGCAACGGCCAATGAATTTTATTTAAAAAAATTTAATTAGTCAAGACCCAGCCTAACCTGTTCGGCCCAACCACCGACCCGACCTGCCAGATATTTTTTTGAGATTATGTTGGACACAAGGTTCGAACCCGCGTCCTTATTGTGGGGGAGCACGTGCTCCACCACTAGGCGATTGATATTCTTGTGATTTTTTGTTCTTTATATTAACTATATAGTATTTTTTTTGCAAATTAGCGATGGATTTGCAAGGGATTTGCGACGGATTAGCGACGACCCGATTTGCCGTCGCTAATTAACAATGGATTAGCGACAGTATTTTAACAATTATTTAATATTAATGAATAATCATAAATGTCGTAGCTAATCCTTCGCAAATTAGTGAGGGATTAGCGACCGTAGAAATCCCTCGCTAATTAGCGAGGGATTAGCTACGGTATTCGAGCAATTAATTTAGTGTTAGTTTTAATTACGTATGTCGTAGCTAATCCCTTGCTAATTAGAAAGGGATTAGCTACGGCATTTGAACAATTAATTAGTATTAGTATTAATTACGTATACCGTAGCTAATCACTCGCTAATTAGCGAGGGATTAGCTACAACATTTAAATAATTAATTAATATTAGTGTTAATTATGTATGTTGTACCTAATCCCTCGCTAATTAGCGGGGGATTAACTATGGCTTCTGACAAATTTTAAAAAAATAAATTTAAATTAAAAATTTTTGTTTACTGTCGCTATTCCATCCTAAATTAGCGACGGTACAAAGCCATCGCTAATTTCCGTTGCTAAAATGCATTTTTCTTGTAGTGTCGTATTTGATTACCTGTGCATTTATGTGTTAAATTGATTGTTTGTGATTGATTGATTACTTGAATTGATTTGTTTCCTTCTAATGAATTCTAGAGGTAGGGCTAGGAGATTGTGCGCCAATTTGATCAATTCAATGTTTGTTATCATCAATTAACTTGAGAAATGAGATGGGGGATTAGAAGTTTTTAATAAAAGGGTTGATAAAATTGCTTAAATATAGATATTTTAATACTTCTAGATACCTTTGGTAATTGGGTGAATTTAATGCATTCTGTGGTTGATTTAGTAGGGTAGAGATACCCATTAATTGGGCCTGGAAATAGGAGTTTTATAATTCAAGAGAGTAAAATTCACAATTGGAACTCATAAAAATGCTTCGATTGGGAATCAATGGACTTAAGGATATTCTTTACTTGACATATTTTTGAGTGTTTTCTTGTAAAGCCTTTACTCTTTTTCTTTTTCCTTAATGAACCTTGTGACTTATCATGTGTGAATTTGATGTATTCTCTATTATAGTAGTTTATTGCATCTATTTACTTTATCTCCTTATTTGGGCAGCTAAACAATGAGACCAAAGTGAAAGTAAGGATACTTGTCAACTTTATCTTAGAATTCAATACTTTCTAATGATATTCTATACTACGTGATAGGTGTGCTTGCCTAACATCTAAGTGTGAATAGTTTTGACATTTTATTATTTAAAACTCAGTGCTGAGTATTGCATTTTCTGTATTACGTGCATGACACGTAACTGTTGTGTTTTGCTATAAAAAGATAGTAGCACAAACGCTGGCCTCGAGGATTATTGGTTTCTTGTCCGAAAGAAGCAACACGTCCTACACGAAGCATAGGCGTTATTTGGCGTGATTTGGTGTCATGCAACTCAGGTAACATTAGTTGGGCAATCATAATATGCTAACGTATTTAGACCTGCCAAGATAATTAATAATTCATTTAGATCTTTCATTAAAATTTGGAACCAAATGAAGTTTGATTAAAACACTAGTCATGTCTACTACAGCCCGTTCATATATATGATGGATGAATTGATCGAGTTTATCCAAGGAATCAATTATCTTATCCTATTGCTGTATAATTTGCCACAAAACATATCTCGAAACATCACAAGTTTTATTAGTTAATAATTATGAGCAGATCAAATTAAGCGTTCCCCCCCACCCCCCTTTATTATTAGTCTTATCCCATCAAATTTGATCACATGATTCATGGACTAAGTATAGTTTGGATGATTTCTAAATCTATTCCACTGTAGTTGGTATCAGGATTTGATTTGATTTGATCGTGACCCATATTTTACTTGAATATGACACTTATGATATGTATCATTCTTCAAATTTCTTTCTCATTTTTTTAAATTATTGTGTGTCTCGGGAGATATATTAATTTACATAAACTGAAATATTTAGGGTCTATTTAGATTGAGATGAAGAAAGGGAGACGAGACGAGAGGAGTAGTACAAAAAAGAAAGGGAAGTAGAGGAGAAGAGATTAACAATTATTTATGATGTTTAATTATTTATGACAATTGTTAGGATCAATGATGTGGCATCTTTAACAAGAAACTTCGATAATTTGATGACGGAATTACAGTCTGTTTAGGAAAATGTAGATATTGGCACAGTTTGATGTAGGACAAATTTGAAAACAATTTGGAAAACAATCACTACAAGAAAAATAAGTTTTCGCAACTATATTATTTACGTCGGATGAATTTTGGTTGCAAATGAGCATTCAATTACGTCGAAAAAAAATATCCGTTGCAAATATCATGTGCCTTTAATACTATACAATAAAAATTAACCAATTGCAACCGAAGTATGTAGTTACATGAACCATCTTTATTTACAACCAAAATGATAACCTTTTGCAATGAAAAAAATGGTAGCGATTATAATTTGAATATTGATATTTTATTTTTTAATTTAATTTAAAGTAGTTTTAAAAACAAATCTTAAGTCAATTTAAAAATAAATTTAAAATTAATAATATTTATTAACACTATGATTTATAAGTAAATATTAATCAAGTCTTGTAATTGTCCATTTATTTGTGAGGAAAAAAGAGTACCAAAAGAATATATATTAAAAATATTTCAAAGAAATTTTTGCCACTACAGGAAAAGATGATTTC
Organism: Voacanga thouarsii; assembly: GCA_026120185.1. Classification (NCBI taxonomy): domain Eukaryota; kingdom Viridiplantae; phylum Streptophyta; class Magnoliopsida; order Gentianales; family Apocynaceae; genus Voacanga; species Voacanga thouarsii. Next base: position 124,499 of record JANUWF010002064.1, on the reverse strand, counting down.
CGCTACCATTCTTTTGTGGGGGATAGATTTTAGTAGCAAATAAATTATTATTTTCAATAAAAAAATTTTTGCTGCAAATAATTAAGTATTTGCTATTTTTATAACGAAAATTTACCATTTTTAACAAAAATAAACGACTGGAAATAAGTCTATTATTTTCGATGTAATATTTTTTAATTTGGTCACAATTATATTTTTCCTAATAAAAACTTATATTTCCAACAAAAAATATTGGTTAGAAACAATATTATTATTTTTGACAAAACATTTTATCTTTTACGATGACTAATTTAGTTGTAATTAATTTTTCAAATTAAACTATATATAATGTTATTTTTTTACTTTATTTTGTTAAATTTACTTCTTTTTTTTTTTTTTTTTTTGAGGGATAGTGGTTTTTCTCATTCACTAATTGTGAAGTGGCCCTTTTTTAGAAAGTAATTGTGAAATGTTTAAAAAAAAATTCAAAAGAAAAATAAAAAATTAAAGTATTGTTTTGGGGAAAAAATAGAAAAACTTGGTGGAAACAAAGACCCCCACGTTGCAGCAACTTAAAAAAATGGGAAAAAAATTATTCAAAACAAAAAAGGAAAAAGCAAAACTTTAGAATCAGCATTTCGGTATCCTCGGTTTGCTCCCAACTGTGGTTCGGCCCCAAAAAGGGCATCTCGAGCTTCTTATAGTGCTGCTTCTTCAAGAAAATGGAAATCCAAGTGCCATCTCCATCTCGGGGTTTCTTCTTGGCTCGAGTCTGGTTGATGGTGCTTACTGCTAGCACTCTCAATCGCAGGGGTATGGTTGGTTGGGGTCGCGATCTCTATTTTTCCTTTCAAACCCTTCTCTGCCTTCTTAGATTTTCCTTTCCCTTGCTCCCAAAACATCTATTCCCTCCAACCCTGACAGTTATGCGATATGGAATCCTAAATACAATCCAAAAATGCTCTGATATTTCCATTTGAAATTGTCTACTAAACGCTGTTGCGAGCTACTGGAATCCTCAAGTAACAAGTATGCTCTCTTTCTTCTCTCTTTTCATAAGATTGTGTCCTGTAATCCATTGAAAAGACTTATGGGACTGCATCAATTTGTACTCATTTTCTAATTCTTTTATCTCTATTAATTTATTGATTCTTCATTTTTTTTTAATTTGGGTGGGAGGAGAGGGTCGAAGTCTTCATTTATCTCTAATGCTAAAATGCTTGTTACATTAAACCCATTTGACATACTCAAGAACCAGCCAAAATTAAGAAATTCTAGTATAAGAGAAACTGAAATTATACACTGCCACTTACTAAGGACCAATGGGTTTAGCTTCAGTACTTTTACATCTAATACTCTGCTCGATTTTTACATTAAATGTGGTAGTATTGATTTTGCATTTAACTTATTTGAAAAAATTCCAGAGCCAAATATGATTCCTTGGAATTTGACGATTTGGAGTTGTAATAAGAATTTTCTTTTGAGGACTCCTGGAGATTCTTTTGTATGATGCATTATGTGAGTTTGGATGGTAATCGATATACTTATGGGGTTTTGCTTTCTGCTTGTAGAGCTTTGGAATGTCTATTGTGGGGGGAGCAAGTTTATGGGTTTGTGATCAAAAATGGGTTATTATTATTTTTTTTTTGGAATGGTTATATGAGGACTTGAATGATAGATTTGTTTTTTGGTTGTTTTAGGTTCAAAGATGCTTTAAGGGTGTTCTATGATGTATTCTGTGAGAATGTGGTCTGTGAAAACTGAGCTGGTCTTTGATGTGTTTGTCTATGGTTTTCTTTTCATAATGTACTCCAAGTGTAGTAGTTTGGAGGAATTTTAGGAAGCCTTCAATATTCTTATACTATTTCATGGTCCTCTATGATTGCAGGTTTTGTTATGGAAGTGTAGCTAATGCAACTGATTGCTTTAAAAAAAAAAAAAAATCTTCAAATGGTTGTTCGTTAGAAGTTAGACCACTTAGGGAACTATGATCTATTTTATTTATGTTGCTGATTGTCTTAATTTATACCGCTTATGTTATGCATTGAGTTGATTGTTGCTCTTGTAGGTAGTTAACTGTTACTTTTCTAATGAGTTTTGAACCCTCCTCTACTCTTTGAGGTTTCAGTCAGCTTTAATGCTGCGCTGCTATGTCCACATGCACAATGTCATTTTATTGCTTTGCTTAGTTATATTCCACTAATGGTTAGTGTCAGACGTCATGTGGACCTTAAGCAATAGAACTTTTGGTTCTCATAAATGATGATGTTTCATCTTTGTGATGTAGCACTAGGAACACCTTTGTGAATGCAAGGCTAACAAAAAGTGTCTCCTTTATCGTCACACACTGGCAGAACTGAATAATTTAGTTCTTTTGACTGAGAAACATAGTCCTGATGACCTATCAAGGCATTCACAGAGGCAGCGTTCTTATTCTAATAAGACAACTCTGGCAAGAAAGGTTTGGGTTACCATTTTTTTTTCTTTTGTTTTCGAATTGCTGTTCATGGTTGCCACTTAAACTAATCTGCAGCTGGGTTTTAAGATATTTCTCTTCCTCTCTTCATCTCTTCCAACCTGGTTATATTTCCTTTATGGTTTAATTATTGGTTTTAGTTTGAAATCCTGTAGTGGACTGTGATATAATATCCGATATGTGCCTCAACTTTATCTTTTGTAGGTTAAAGGAGGCGATGTCACACATGCTCAGCTTGCTCAAGAATGGCTATTAAAGTCTTGCAAGATTCTTGAGAATCCATACTTCAGTGATTCTTATGCCAGTGCAATAAAAGAAGCTGGATAGTTTCTTTAGGCTAGTTCTAAAATGGATCCAGTGAGCTTGCAGTTTTAAGTAATGTGATTTCTGCCAGGGTAATTAGTTATTCCTATAGCTAATTGAGATGCCTCTTGCCACATGGTTATAGGTGCGAGACACAACAAAGAAATTGGTTGAAGCACAAAACTGGGCAGAAGTCTGTAAGAGCTTGCATCTCTAGAGTGGAATCTTGTTCTCATCATCGCAAGTGTCTTAGGGTGTTCGTTCTTGTGACAGATTAGAAGTCAATTCTTGCAACTGAGGTGGAAATTTCTAAGATCTCATTTGGATAAACAACTGGAAATCCTTTGTTGCTAAGGTTTGCTTTGTAGTCCTTTTTTAGTTTAAATCTTCTGCGTTGTTTTGTACTTCTTTTTTTTTTTAATTAATCTTTTGCTCTTAGTTTTCTGCATAGTCCATCTATTTCTTAGTTTTCTACTTAGTTTTGTGCACACTTGAAGGAAACTGAGCTTTATTTATCCTATTTTCTTAGTTTTCTATCTGTTTTATATTTTCCTCAGAACCTTGCTCTTTATATTTTCCTCCTCTTATTTGGAAAGATCCAAGGGGATTAGTTTCTTATACTGTTTACCAGTCTTAACCAAAATGAAACTTCTCAATAGTTGCCACCCTATACAATATTGATCACAATGTGTTGACAAAAGGGAGAAAATAATACTTTTCCTACTTGCTCAACTATTTTTGGGTTAATTTGTAGTACGTATAGTTGATGCTTGTTTTTATATACTCCCTTAGTGCATCTATTATACCATACCAGTACTTTTTTCATCAAATTTACTTGAACAGAAGAAAATTTACATATTCAGCTATTCAATCTCTTTTAGAAAATAAAAAGAATCATACTGTTCATTTTGGTCTCTCCTCTAATGTATCCATAACCCAAATACGGTTGTTAGAATATCATGTCATTCTTTCCCACCTGTTGCATCTCTTCTTTCTCGATTTAATTTTTTTTCTTGCTATGAGAACCATCTTTAGCACCTTCCCATCCTTTCACTTAAGGGAAAGCTAAGAAGTAGATGGAAAGATGCTGTAGATGATCATCACTCACTGCTGTTGTAAATGTCCATATATATAATTATCCCAAATATTGCATGAGACTGAAAAACTAATCATCCAAAACTTGGAACATCCATATGCAAAACTAGCCCATGGAGCATAAAATATGAAAATACACTAGCTATATTTAGCATGGTGAAGCAAAATGCGTTTGAAATTGGACAGGTAGCTTTTGTTTGTTGTTTTAGTCAATTCTTTAGCCAGTTAATGCTTGATTTGCTACTGGCATTTGTTAATTTCTACAGGTAATTTGTATTGTTCTTCTTTATTAACCTCCGAAGTTTATTACAGAAATATGTACAACTGGTTGCATCTTTGGAGAGGCTGTCTCCAAAGGTCCCACTATACAAAGTGACAAAAGGAAATGAGCCTTGCTTCTTCACAACATATTTTTAATGGGATCCAGCAAAAGCTATGGTATTTTTCAAAATAAATCTCCTTTTAAATTCTACAGCTACATTTTTTCTTAGTACCATTAGTCTATTCCTTGTTGAAAAGCAGTTTAAAAACTGTTGATAGCCTGGAGAGAACTTGGAATTTTTTTGATAAATGGTGTGAAACATTGTGTGGTGTACACTAAATAAAACATTTGGCTAGACTCTGATAAGACGCCTAATGTGTTAATAGAACTCGAGCCAACATGCTCAATTTGGGAAGTAACTTTCACAGCATTCCATCGTGGTCTTGTTTTACTTATGTCTGTCATATTAGTGAACATTTTCCTTCCCACCCATTATATGACAGTCAATTTTTTTTTTTTTAAATTAGCATGTTACAACATTTTATTTTTCATGTAACAAGCACATGGAAACTCATTCCAAAAGAAGGTTTTGCTATTTTTTGGGATTGTTCATGTTGCAGAGGTAAATGCTTACTGAGAATTTATATAAGATGCTTCCCATGTGTTTTATATTTTCAAGATGTTGGAAATCCATTTCCCTATCTTAGTCTATTGCATTGTTCTTCTGTTTCTTACCTTAGGACCATTGAGAGGCAGCCTGTCATGATTTTCATTTTATAAGTTATTTATTAATGGCATTTAGTTGGCTGACTTCATCCTTTCCTTTGTCATACTTATACATCTGATGTTTATTCCTTTTAGGATTGAACGGTCTGGTTTGTGTTACATTTGTGAACACGTTATCTATTGAGTTTTTTGTAGGAAGTATACTGTTGTATGGAAATAATAGCCTTTCACACCATGGGCTGCAATCCCTTGGTGCCTTATCTATGAAATGTACACTACGTTATCAAAGAGGACCTGCATTGTCACCCTTTGGCACTTTGCTGTAGACATTACCCTTGTCTTGAATCTTTATAAATAGTTGCTTGGGCCTGTTTCTTTTACAGGCTCAAAGTTTTAGCCCCTGTTATTTTGTCATCCTTGGTTGTATGCTAGTCTATCCATTCAATGTTGGATTTCATACTTGACTTCTTGTTCCCAAGATCTTTTTATTCACCATAGTCCTTGTATTCCTCTATCTTTTTTATTGTTTATTGGGAAGTAATATCTAGCAGGCAGCATCTGCATCTAATAGTTGTACGGAATTAGATCGGATGTAAATGAACTAGCTTATAGTTTATCTCTCTCTTGCTACATTTTGTCTTCCATCCTTATTGTTATAGGTTAGAAGTGTGTGATTTTGAAAAACAAGATGTAACTATTTTACATAAAATTTATGTTATTTCCCTAGTCGAGGGAAATAAGTTCTAGGAAATTTCATCTTTTACTTATACCTCTTATTTGTGTCTCTTTGTTCATTTTTATTTTCTTATAACCAGGATAGGACTAATGGAACAAATCGGGGAGGACCAACTCAAAGAGCTTCAGCCTTAGCCACCCTAAATTCTGCATATAATTCAACTCCTACCCCAAAAGCTTCTTCTATAACAAGGTAAGCTGGACCAGGTTAGGGATGACAAAGAGCTGTTGCAGTTGCTACATTATCTTCTGTTCTGACTGCTGAAAAGAAATGATCACCTAAAGCATCCCCATCTCGACCAAGTAGAAGCCCACCATCAGAAACTAGTAGTCCTAGTAATCAGATAAATTCCATTCCTCGACCTATTGATTGTATAATAATGGAAACTATAAGACCATCTGCCACAAATATTGTACTCTTTTCCTAGAAAAGAGCACATTGAAAACTACATATATTGAATCTATCTATCTATCTATCCATAGCATGTAGGTCATTTGGTAGGTTTGTGACTATTATCTTGCAAAGGGTTGCCGGTGATGAGGCATTTGCTACTTGAACCTCTAAAGGAGTGAGATGGCATAGGTTTTCTTGTTGTGCTTAAAGCACCATCTGTTTTGTCATTGCCTAGAATGTAAAAGTTTTTAAACATATGATATATTTTACCCCTGCTTGCAGGAGAATCCAAAAATGAAAATGCTCCTATAGAGGCTAAAGGTTCTAAAGAAGCTTTAGAAGTCCAGGATATCGAGACAGATCGAACCAATGGAGAGGCTTTAGAATTAAAGCCAAAGCCGTAACCGTAAACAGAGCTGAGCAGGATGAGAATGGTGATGAAAATATCCAAACCATATTTAGTTATGAACAGCTCAAGGCTAAATCAGAGAGCCCTGCCATTGGCATCGACTTCAAAATGAGAGAGGTTGGTTGATTCATTATCCTATCATTTTTATTGATAGATGGACTGATTTACCATTTTTTCTCCTTTTCTGCATTACTATTATGTGAATTATTCCTATACAGCAAACCATGTGATAAAATTTGACTTGTAAATAATAACATCTATAGCATTTGAAGCAAAAGACTATTTTGTATGTTAAGAAGTCATTTTGGACAATTTTTTGAGTTGCTAAGTTGAACTAGATTTCTATTTCTTCTTGCAGGACATGAAATATATAATGAAAACATGATTACCATAATTGCAAAGATGTACAAGGGTGCTAGTGGTGACATGGATGGTGCCATGGATAATAATGGTTTTGCTCCTATCGGTGGCAGCGATGCTGCTCCTTTGATTGAGGACTTTGATCAAGCTTTTGTTGTTTGCTTCTTTTGGGTTTCTTATCATACTCTTAGTAAGAAAAATCGTGGTTTTAATTTGTCAAAGTGAATTTATTTTGTCTTTTGATTATTAGGCTTTGGAACTAGTACTTTATGCAAAGCCTTGTTCTACCTTTACAGCAAATTTTTAACACAAATACAGGGGGGGAAGATGCTTCCTTTACAACAAATTTTTATTCTGCTTTCTATTATGTTGTGTTCTATTCTATTTCGAGGATTCTGCATAGGATTTCTACACATGATTAAATTTGTAAATCTATTTGGCCACCCTTCTAATGAGATTGTAATCATATGTCACAATAGTAATCATATGTCGTAAATTTTGAGAAATATTGGGGGGGGGGGGAAGTGATTTTAAGACACTACGGAAAAATTAGAGTTGTAAAAAAGAGATGCAATCATACTTATATGTTGTCATAATTACTTATCATTTTAAGGACATTTATATAAAAAAAGTGTTGCCAAATTTGGGACACTACACAATCATAGTGTAGCAAAAAAAGGGGATTCAAGCGTAATCTTTGGTCGCTAATTTGGAGATGCTTACATAAAATGTGTCGTTGGAAAAAAAAAATTATATACTAAATATTAGTAAATTAGACGACACTAGCAAATATAAGTGTTGTAAAATTAGGCACACTTATATAATAAGTGTTGAAAATTATGCAATGTAAAATTTTAGAACGCATAGAAGTAGGGACACATTTAAAAGTGATGGGAAATAATTAAATATTTATTTTAAAATAAAAATTAATTATAATATTAAATATTTGCAACGAGAAATAATTGTATTTACGACAAACAAAATCCGTTAAAAAAAAGCCTATTTGCAATGGCCATGCAATGAAAAAAGAACCATTGCATTTAGTTTGGACAGATTTGAGGTTTCTTGCAATGAAAAAAAAGGGTTGTATAAAGGGAAATTTTTCGTGGAAAATAGATCATTGCGACGGTACTTATGGTTGCAAAGGCAATTGCAACCCCCTTCAATAGCAACGAGCATTTTTTCCGTAGCAATGCCGTTGCAATTGATCATTTACGACCAAATCCATCATTTTTCCCACGAAATTCAATGGTTGCGGAAATTCATTTTTCTTGTAGTGAATGTCTAAAAACGTTTCAGCAAATCTGGATGACATCTTGGAAGTGAATCTAATTAGTATTCTACTGTGAAAGCTGAATTCAAGTAAGAGAGGGACTGCAATGATTTGGGAAATGTGAGAAGATAAAATCAATTTGGCAGTCTCCTAATTCAATCAGTGTACAATACCTCTGTCGCATCTATAAATAGATGTGTCTGAAGCAAGAAACAAGTGACTAATTCTGAGAGCAATTTTGAAAGAGTCAAGCAAAAGATAGAGAAATGAATTCATGCTTATATTTTGAGAGCATCTGATGTAAACACTGCTAACAAAAGTTTCAGTTCCACACTATTAATGTTTGAATTTGCGATTCAAGTTTGTTGACTTCGACATTGATTATTTTCTTGATGAAACTTGAATCAAATGTTCCTTCTGTGCAATTACATTTTGGTTGGAAAGGTTTCAGGTGTCAAACGAGGACCTATCAAGTTGCGACAACAATGATTGATAGGAGATCAATCGTGATAGTTGAGTTCAACAATAGTCTTCTACAAATTTGACAGAAAGAGCACTATATTATTTTCTATTAGAGTCTACTAGGAAACACTTTGTGATTTGAGATAAGTATCATTCTTGTAACTTTTATTGAAGTTTAGTGGATCTTTTTACTAGTCACGGGCTCGTAGAAATAGGATTGTTGATAGTCAAACTGTATAACCAATTTGTTGTGTTTGTTAGAAACTTCTAATTTTTACAATCTACCAAACTAATATAACTATAATAGGAAAGTGTAACAAAACCAAAACAAGTGAACAAACCAAACCACACATATGGTATCAGGGTGGTTCGTCATATTAGCAGTTGCTATTAATGTAGTATGTAAGATCATCAAAGTTGGTTTGAAGAAATATGCTTGGAGCAGTAGAAGAAAAAGCCTTTGTCACTTGACCACCATTGCTGAAAAGCACAAATTATGCTTCTTGTAAAATAGGATGCAAATCTTCATCAGATCTCTTAGTGTTGCAGCCCGAAAAGTTGTTCTAAAGGGTTGAAAAACCTCTAACGAAGGCAGGTACCAATTCTGGCGAAGTTGAATTGAAACCAATTGAAGAATGGATGAAAGAAGAATGTCATCTAGATAATGCCAATAATAAAGCATTAAACACAATCTTTTCTGCTATTGAACAAGAGGAATATAAGTTGATCTCAACTTGTCATGATGCTAAAGATGCATGGGATAATTTGCAAATAGTATTTGAGGGAACAAGTACTATTTGGATGTTAATGAGACAGATGCTAGCAATCCAATTTGAGGAGCTAAAAATGGGTGAACATGAGATAGTTGTTGTATTTGGTAACAAACTAAGGGACATTGCCAATCAAGCTTTTTAGCTTGAAGAACAATACTCAGAGGCCTTGTTTTGGGGTAACAGGTGCAAGGGTGACTTTTTTATAGTCATATACAAAAGTGTGAGTATTCTTTAGCCATCATGTACCACCTTGCAATCAAATTGCCATGGATGCCCCTAAAGGAAGTGACCAGCTTGTATGGGAATTATATCACATAAAATATCATTCTTGTATCTTCCAATAGAGAACATTACCAATACTTGTTTAGTAACTCATACCTCTCCACAATCATTTAGCTATTGCAATTTGTAGAGGTTAGGGTGTTTCCTTCAATGTAATGCCAGTTTATCTACTTGAATAGTACTAGCTACATTAGTACAACTTCCACTATCAATAACTAAATTATATACCTTGTCATTGACAAAACACCTTGAACGGAAGATATTTTCCCTTTACTCCTTGTTACCATCTTCGTTAACTTGCAAGCTCAATGCTCTTCTTATCACAAGGGCTTCTTCATTCATAGGATATTCAATGCATTGATCTTCAACACCAGCTTTAAAAGGTGGCTTGGAGTCGTCGCTTTTACTATCACTTACTAATTCTCCATCTTTGATCATCATCACTCGATTATTTGGACATTGGTTGGATAGATGTCTATGTCCTACATTTGAAATAAGTAATTTCTCTACTTTTTTTAGGGGTTTCAATGGATTTACTTTTGCCTTTAGGAGTTTCTTTCAATGGTGCCTTATCTTCCATCCTCCAATTGCTCTTAGATAAAGTGGATTAGTTACCTCCTTCTCTTAAGTTGGTTTTCCACATTTATTACCATGTGAAGAATCTTCTCCAAATCCATGTAATTATGATGTTCCACTACATTAGCAATGTTTCAATTTAATCATTGTAGGAATCTTGCCATTGTAGCTTCACTATCCTCCACAACATTAGCTCAAATCATGGCCATCTCCATCTTCTTGTGATAGTCCTCTACATTTTATGCCCTTGAGTAAGTGCTTAAAGCTTTTAATAAAGCTCTCTATAGTAATGCGAAGGAACAAATCTTTTTCTCATTATTTTTTTTAAGCCATCCTAATGTTCAATCAGATTTTCATAAATTTTCTTCCTTGATTTAATCATTTGATCCCACCAAATAACAACATAATGAGAAAAATCAACAATAGCCAATTTTGCCTTTTTCTCTTCAAAGTAGTTGTGGCAGTCAAATGCCAACTCAACTTTTCTCTCCCACCCCAAATATGCTTTGGGGTCATTTCTTCCTTGGAATGAAGGAATTTTTATTTTGATAGAACCGATGTTGGCATCTTCCGTATCCTTTCCTCTTGGTCTACTTTTGCGCCTTCTTTTGTCTACTTCATTGTGGCCATTGTTCCCCTCATTATCTCAAACTTCTTCTTCCCTTCTACGAGTTCCTCTCCAAGCAACCCAACGAGAGTTGTTGGCTCTACTCAGCTGCACACTTTCCATCCAATCCAGTCTACTATTCATGAAGGCAATTGTCTTTGGATTTGATCCAAGGCAATTAGAAAACTCATATTCTCCTTTTTGAATGATTCAATTTGCTCTTATTTCGTAGAATTGTTGCTATGTTCCTGTGACATGTTTATGTACTTGCAAGAATTGTTAGTAATATATTTTCTGACATATATAATCTCACATGTTTACACTTGAAAAGATGGCACTCCTCCCATGTATGCACTCTTTTATGGCTTATTAATAATAATCTCACCCTCTACCTTTTACTACTCTAGTTCATTCCTTAGGTTCCTAGGATAACTAAGTGTTTAGGAAAATCACCAAAAGAATGACACACCCATGAACTCAAATTTATTAATATCTAAATTATTCTAAGAATCAAGAATAGGAATTGACTTGCCAAGAGGATGAATAATAGTTGAAGTCTAGGTACTAAACAATCAATCTGTTATCTCAAGATAGGATTTTTTTTTAATTTCTTTTTTTTTACAAATTAAAAGAATGATTTTTTTTTCTTTTTCTAACAATAAATCAAGAACTTAAAAAAAAAAAGAATGAAGAACAAATAATAATGAAAAGATAGAACCTGGGATTGGGGAACCTGACCTCTTATATGAAAATCCACAAGTTAAAGGCTTATAAACCCATAGTCGATCAAGATAGAGCTAATTTTCCCAAGTCACAAGTTAATTGACCAGCCTCAAAGCCCTTGATCAAAGGAATTAAAGTCCCTTGGCAAAACCACGAACCCTGTAGGCAAAGTACTAAAATGCCCTAGGTGATATCAGTCAAAGGATGATCAATCCTTCGCTTTGAAAAGGTATCTTAGTCACTAAGGAACCTCTTATTACATTATTTGTATTGATGGAAGTGAATAAAACTCACAATTGTATTGATGATTGAATCTCTTATTACAATATTTGGAAGCCTTTATATATAATTAGGCTTCTTAAAAATCAGAAATTACTAAAATGTGACAATAGCCTAAAGTGATTAGGAAACTAAAATAATTATCTAAAGAAAATTAAAAAAATTCAGTTATAATAATTTCTTAAAGGAATAGGACTCAAAATTGTTAATAAAATGTTGAGGAATATTGTTGTGATCTACAGAATACTTCTTGTGATCCCTTAGGTTGCTTGCAAGCCCACACTTCTCTTTGGACTCTCCAATCTTCAAAATAAAGATATCTGATTATGTTTGGGCCTTGATCTAGTAATTAGTCTATTAGGCAATGTTAATGGATCATTGTACCTGGAGATGATTGGATTTGTATCACATATAGAGGAATACTAAATAGCAATTGGGACTGGGTTCTTTTGCAAACTTGAGCATACAAGATTGGATTGAGGAATTTGCAAACTCGGACGATGACTTCCCAATAACCAAAAAACCAAAAGTCAAAGCACTAAATTTCGTAAGAGTGGCTTTTGAACAACATGGTGGTTAAAAAACAAAAGCGGGGTAGGGGAAAAGACAGCTTTGGCACTCATGTATCTTTGTAGTAGAGTCTAGAGCTTGCCCTCCAAACAATTGAGAAACTAGATCCATAGGGCTACCAACTTGTGATCGTGAAAGGGATGTGCTAAATGTGATACAAGCATTGAAAAGAAACAATGATATCGTAGAACACAAAGCAGTAGAATGGTTTTAGAAGGCAAAAGGCATCCTTAACTGCAGGAAAGCTTAGGAAAGTTGCTTACACCCCTAGATGCTATAATCAATATGCACACAATCTAGCATGGTGGGCTGCATCCCATAATTTCCCCAGTTATAATATTCCTCCCAATTGCATTCTCCCTACTACTTTTTGTGCTAGAAAGGATCTGATTTCTAGAGTCTAGAAAATTGTAGCAAATCTAACAAAATTGAAGTATATACAAAAGATTTGGAATAGCATGAATAGTGCTGGTTTATCATAGGATCAGGGTTAACCAAGTTTATTATTCTTCATTTGTATTTATTACTAGAGCATTTATAGCTATCAAGAATTTTTAGATATGAAACTTCTAGAGCTTCCATATGTCTTTATAAAGCTTATTAATTGTAAATAATATTATATTTTTGCTATGCAAATAAAAATATTTTCTTATGTCAATTTTGTGTTTTCTGTGCTGGGTCTGTTGTTTCTTGCATTTACTTTGTTTCAATGAAAATCACCATAGTATCAAAGCTTCTTCTAATCTAGGCTTCGACCTAATCTACATTAAGATTTTGTGATTGAGATTTCTTAAATCTTGCTTGCATCCTTCCCAATTCGTTTTATCAGTCCTTCATCTTTAGTAATGGTGAACCACGAGTTACCTCAATCCATGTTAAGTTGCAACTTGCATTCCTAATTAGACTAGGACAAAGTGGTTTGGTTGAAAAGATATTCTTAAAGTATTTAAAATTAGGAAGTTACTCTTACTATATCCCATATTAATTAGAAGTATTATTATTTGGTATATATATTTATATATATATATATATATATCGGTGGAGTCATAAGCTATCTAAGGGAGGGTCCTAATTTGTTCCAAAGTATCCAGCGTTATGGGACATATAGGTGTAGGTTAGGTGAGTGTATGAGTGGTGTGAGACAAGGTTTACATAAAACCTTGTGTAAATCTCCAAGTGGTTGTTAATAAAGTGTTTTGAGATCTTCGTCGTGGACGTAGGCTTAGTTAGATAAGCCAAACCATGTAAATCTTTTGTACTTTATTTTATTCTTCATATTTATTTTTTCTAGTCTCGTTAATTATTCTAGTTGATATTTTTACAAACAAGTGGTATTAGAGCCTAGGTTTCGAGTTTCTAGAGTTTCGGAGTTTTGAGATGGTGAAAATTAATGAGAAGAATTGTTTAGACAGTAGAAGATAAAAAGAACACTAATTTCTCTTGGGATAGATATATTAGTCAATATGTGTTTTATTGTTGGGGTTATGTCTGGATAGAGGTTGTTAAACACTAGTAAAATTACTCATATAATTGTATACTCGATGTGAACTGGATACTTTATGGACCTAAAGTATTTGATGGTGGATTTGAGGCAGGTGAATCTAGGTTACACAATCAGAGGAAGGAACAAAAGGTGGCAATTGTCATAAACGGCCATGTACACTTTAGAAAAGAAAAGATGAGGAAATGTGCAGTGGGGATATGATGACACTGGCATATACGAAGATATCCTCACAATCTCCGAGCATATGGATGCTTCTTCTCGGGTAAAATTTCGATTTCGGATTTTAACTCCAAGTGATTAATTAGATTCAATTTGAAAGTAAGTATTTTTTTATCATTTGTGATGGTTGTACTAATAGTGCATTGGAGTGTTAGAAAAAGGGGTTCTTGGAATGGAATGCTCTTTGAGTGGTGTGATAGATGTCCGAAAGGTGCGCTGAATCTAACTTTCTTAAGTCAATATGATTCCAATTGTTGTGGTTTTTAATTGAGGTAGAGTCCTAAAATCACATATGGCTAGAATATCCCAATGTAACGAGAAAAGTATGAGCAATAGTATTCATTTGTTAGGACTGAAGCACCTCAATGACCTGGAAGTGAGTGCACAACGACTTCCACGGGGCAAATGATAGCGTGAGGACAAATCCTACAAAGGTGAGAAAAGATTGAAGCTTTCTTATATGAGTCAACGGATTATGTTTAAACTTGGGGACAACTACATGTTTATTGACTAAGTTGAATTAAGAATAATAGGGATACTGGATTGTGCTGATTTGAGTATGTAGTTGAGCACCAATGAAATTTTGGTGGGTGTGAAGGTTAATGGAGTCAAGAGTATTGTGACTTTGATGTTGTTGCATATCATGGAGGTTGGCAAAAGCAAAATACAAGCCAATGTGGAGATTGTTGAGCTGTATCTTGCATTCCTAATTAGACTATGACAAAGTGGTTTGGTTGAACAAATATTCTTAATGTATTTAGAATTAGGAAGTTATTATTGTTCTATGTATATTGGAATCAGGAAGTTACTCTTACTATATCCCTATATCCCATGTTAATTAGGAGTCTTATGATTTGATACCTATATAAGGGAAGGTCCTAGTTTATTCTAGTGTATCCAATGTTATGGGACGTATGGGTATAGGTTAGGTAAGTGTATGAGTGGTACGAGACAGGATTTAGGTAATACCTTACGTAAATCTCTTGGTGGCTGTTAATAAAGTGTTCGTGATCTTCGTAGTGGACGTAAGCTTGGTAAGATAAATTGAACCACATAAATGTTTTTTGCCTTCTTTTATTCTTCATGTTCATTTTTCTGGTCTCGTTAACTATCCCAATTGAGATTTTTCCCAACAATCCAGTCCTCTATATCTCCATGCTAATGAAAGTCTTTCAATCATCCATGTTCAACCTCCATTAACATAGAAGAACTACCATAAGTGGTGCTAAGCCCACTACAAGAAAATGGTAGGATTCCGACCATGATATCGATCGCAATTCCGTCACAAAAATGGCAATTGCGACCGATTAGTCCCAGACGCACTAGGGTAGTAGCAAAAATGAAGTCTACGATCGATAGATGCTCGGTCACAAATTGCAACCGAAATATGGTCGAATGTCGCAAATTTCATTGCCATGTTGCATCATATTTTAGGGTCTTGCTACTAAATTGTGACGGTAGTTTTTGTAAAGTGCCTATTTGGTCGCAAATCGGTTGTAATCTGTGACCGATGTACGACTAAAGTTTTTCAATTTTTATTTGATTAATTGCCCACACACAGTGTGATCTATTTACAACCCAAAAATACCTATTACAAGAACACAATTCACACAACCCAAAAATGCCCTCAATTCACACATTCAACAACCACCACTCAACATATCACAACCACCACTCAACACATTACAATTACAACCCAAAAATGCCCTCAGTTCACACATTCAACAACCACAACTCAACATATCACAATTACAACCCAAAAATGCCTTCTTACAAAAACACATTTCTCCAATTCAACAACAACCACTCAGTATTCAAATCTCCTATTTCCATTCAACAACAACCACTCAACATCCCGTGTTTCATGAACAATAACTGAATATTGAAAACACATTCAATTTGAATAGCATATAACAAGTGCTTCACATAGAAAATTAGTGTTCCAATGAACATAAAACTTAAGCATTCATTCACATTAAATCTAAAAGTTCTAGAAAATATGATAAGAGTAATAAAACTTAACTATTCATTCACAGATGGATAGGAAAGAATACAAAATATATCAAGTCAAATCATCGTCATTGGATCCTAAGTCACCAATAGTAGCAGAAACATCGTTCATGCAAATACTCCTATTGCTTCCTCATAGCTCATCTAAAGTCAGTTGCATCTAATTCTGTTGGTCTATCAAAAATTGAATTTGCTCATCTTTAATGGCCAATTATTTTTCCACCTTGTAAAGCTCAAAAGTAAGGTTAGTAATTGTCTCCCTTTCTGTAGAAGAAGCATGGGACTGAGATGTGCTAATTTTCTTTTTCTTTTTTTTTTTTTTACTTTGGTTCGTTTACTTTTGGAGCCCATCCCATACACATGACCTTTATTTAGTGCCCTTGCAGCAACAGTAAACAATTCTTTCTCATCCATGGATTGTGAGAAACATGAAGAGTCTTGAGGTTGTTGATTTTGGTGCCCAACAAGGGAACCAAAATTTTCCTAAAAAATAAGCCATTATAAATTGGAACATACAATCTTATGTTGATGAAGGAAAATAACATGTAAACATCAATAAGAAAGAGAATATCTACCCAAGTTTGTTTAGGTTTAGGGTCCACGAATTGTCCCTTTTTTAGGACAATCTCTCTGAACAGTGTGGAGTTATTCCCAGCATTTATGGTATGTGAATTGATCCCCCATCTTCGCTCTTTGTACAAAAATGTAACAAAGTGAAATAGCATTCATAATACTAGAGTGATGTAATACGAGTGAGAATAATGGGATGGCAGAAGTGTTGGGAAATATGCCCTCTTACATTTCTATTTGTGCACAATTACCTTTGGAAAAGACCCATTGTATTTAAGTAAGTGGTCCATGTGAATAGAGGTCTTTCACAGTAAGGTATGGATCACAGGTTATTTAACACATAAACGTTCGTTCTTAACCGATTGATGAGAATGGGAATCTCGTCATGTTTAGGTTATTATATTATGAATTCCAAATAGGAAATGGCTTACCTTTAGTCAATGAGTAGTCCACTCACTTCATGACATAAGCATATTTCGAATACGTAGAACAAGACCTGTAGTAGTGGTTTCTTAAAGTACTATATGATAGAAACCTAGACTACTACCGCTACAACGTGGACTAGTGCTCTACGACTTGAGTATGAGTTGGTGGTCTGACAAAGCTGGAAGCATATACTTTGATATGCTATAGTTGAGGTTTTATCGTAGGACCAGTATACTTGCATGTTAGGTATCTGTGACTAGTTAGTTAAGACAGACTTGTACAAGATAGTTTCTATACTATATCACCCCTTGTGGTTGTCTAAATGATCTAAATATCTAAAGCCCTGGGAAACATAACTTGGATGTTTGCTTTAGGGTAGCTCCCTTAGAAAGCAGAAACAATCCAGGAAGTCGTGGATCATTAGACTAGAAGCATAAGGATGGTAGATGTCATTTAGAGAGGCGTTAGTACATTTATTCCTCTCTAAATGTACGGCGATGTATAGAAGGGTATTTTAGTCATTACACCTGTAGGTCGGAGACTTTGCTAACGCAACATTGTCCTTGGGGTCAATATTTTCTTATGGTGATATTAAGAAATATTAAAAATGCAAAATACAGCTATTTATAAGAGAAGGGTATTTTAGTCATTGTAGTAGGCAAGGCGGTGTGTCTTTTGGTCCCCAGTATAGACCATGAGTCCTAATTACATACATGCTAAGGAATTGGTCTTTAATTAAATTAAATAGAATTTATTTTATTTAAGTAGTCTGATTTAATTATTGGCTAGAATAAAATAAACGTCCATGGAGAGAGAGAATTAATTAAATTAATTTGGTGGGTTAATTAATTGTTCAGGGCTTTGCCCTAGTTTGAATAATTAAAGATTAACCTGGGACTAAACTAATATAGGCTTGTTAATTGGACTAGTTTATTTGGGTTGGGAAATTAATTATTTGTTAGGCCATTTATTTAGTTCTAATTAGAATAATTAATTTAGTCCAAATGGCTAAACTAAGAGTCCAATGGGCCAATCCAGTTTAACCTAGGGTTTTATTTAGGTTAAACATGAGGATTGAATACAACGTTTTTTTTCACTTCTTCTTCTCTGTGAAAAAAAAAACGCCTCTCTCACTCCCTCTCCAAGAAAAGTTTCTTAGTCTGTGAGTTGTTCACCAAACGAAATTAGGCAAGCCATATACTGGAAGATCGAGAGGTTGGCGTTCACATATATGCAAAGACAGAGTAGGAGGCTTGCAGGAATCACACCAGAGGTTTCCACCAGCGCACTTACACTTGGTTGCACATATTCCGGTCCAGCCATCTTTGAGAACAAGATGAAAAGGTTAAAAAATTTTCCCTCAGAATCTAGATAGAGCGCAACCGGCGCCGGCTAAGGCTGCTGGACCCGGCACCGGCTCTGTTCGAGAGTTCCCATATTCTTCAATTTTTCTAGTTTTTCAGTTTTTGCTTCAGCTGTGTGCCTTGTTTTTCCCCCGTTTAAGCCTTCAAGAAGTGGTAGCTAGAAAACAGTTGTGAATTCGATCATACCATCCTAGCTTCATGCTCCGAAAAGGAGATGGATCCACCAAAGTGTCTGGATGTACCACGGCCAGTATTGCATGTGGCCCTATTCAAGGACATTTTGCTTGCCTTTCTGCACATAATCTTCCTTAACCCACTTTTCACACAACTTCTGATAAATAGTATCAGAGATCTAATGTGGTTTTCGTTAGGTTTTACGGACTCTATCAAGTGATCTTTTAATCTACTTGCACAACGAGCCTCCTATGCCCTCCAAATGCTCCCCTCATGTAGAGGATCCCATCTATACAATTTCTGCGAAAGGACCAGTTTGATTAAGTTAAAAAGGAATTTGATGCAAGTATATTCTAAAGTAGAATAAACATAAAATAAGGCATTTGTTACATCTTTAGCTGAATAGAACATGTCCAAATGAATTGAAATAGGTAATTTGTTTTCTTGAATTATATGAGAGACTACTGAAACTATAATGGCATTCATGGCAAAAAAAAAATAATAATAATAAAACAACTATCCAAGAAGTAGGAGCAGGTGAAATGTACAATAAACTCGCCGTACCATACTTCTTTAACGTCCCCAGGCACCTTAGCAAAGCTGAGATATGGTCCAAAAGACCTTTTACGAATGATATCACTGATGGACGATGCACACTTTGATTGCAAAGTTATTCTATTTCATGTACATGGTATTATAACATTGAAAGTTAGAATAAAAATAACTTAGGCAAATAACATATTAAAACATAAAAAACATTATGAATCTAATGACAAACACAAATTCCCATGCTATACTTACGTATCACTATATGGCTCATTGAATGTCCTTGCATCTAGTACACCGGATAAGGCAAATGGCATAGTTGTGCTAGTTGGAGTATCAGCCTCCATCCCTAACTATGATCTTGTCACAGAAGAAGTGCAAATACACAGCACTAGTGAAGGGTAACTACCTAAGGCTGGAGAAGGCTGAGAAGTAGCACTAGGAGAAGACTAGGAACGGTACTCCTCGGAAGAGTGGTCTATACTATTGACCCTATTGGTTGATGCACGTATAATATTTGGATTATCCATCTCTGCAAAAGAAGCAACAAAAAAAAAAAAAAAAAATCGAAGTACAAGTTACGATCAAAACACAAGTATGGATCACATAATATTCTATTCAATATGAATATGTTTTGCATAGAAGCAGTAAATGAATACTTGACATCTTGTTGGAGGCTATATAAGAAAGAGAATGCTTGACAACATTTTTCACTAATGCTTGACAACTTATTTCGTTGGACTTACTATTTTTATTCATCGGATTCATCGAATTTTTCTAACAATTCATTTTCCTCATTCTCTAAACTCTCTTCACTTGTATTCCATTCTTCTTCTTCCTCTTCTTCATCATCATTTTCACCTAATTCGAAATCTCCTTGTTCTTCAAGTCGTAGTAACTCAACAAACAATTCTACCATTTCTTCATCACCGGATTCATGAGACAAAGATCCCATATCATCAACCCCATGAGTCATAATAGCTAATTATACATCAATTGCATCCTTTTGATATGCATTTTCAACATAAGGAGCATCAGTGACATGGCGAGCTTTACATTTTTGCACCGCTAGCCAATCACTTTTTTATCTCCGAACTCCGGGATAAGGGCTATAGTAAACTTGAATAGCTTGATAGGCCAAGATGAATGGGTCATAACTGGAGTATCTCCTTTTGTGGTTGATATCCACAAGTTTATATTATGGGTGAACTTTCACTCCCCGATTACTAGTCGGATAAAACCAATCACATTTGAACATTACCACTTTTTGAACAGGAGTAAGAGGGAGTTCAAACTCAATGATTTCTTGCAAGACTCCATAGTAATCAGAAGTAGCTACTACTAAAATTTTAGGCAAATACGACGGTAAGAAAATCATCGTATTTGAGAAAATATCGTCATTTTTGCTATAAACGATGATTTTTTGACCGTCGTATATAATGGCATCGTTTTTATTAAAAATGATGAAAAAAATATCGTATTTACCTATGCAATGGTGTAAATACGACGGTCAAGGAAAAGCATCGCAATTACTTGCCTAGGTTGAAATTCTGCAAACCGTCGCATGTGGTGAAAAAATCGTCACAATTGTTTCGTAAATACGATGGTTTTAAACCATCGCAAATACTTGTTAATTGCGACGGTTTTTTGCAATGGCCCTAACCATTGCAATTGTTAAGTATTTGCGATGGTATCCAACCATCGTAATTACAACCGTGGCAATAAATTTTGGAGCAATTGCAACCATTATTAAAAACGACGGTTCAGACCGTCGTATTTATTCTGTTAAGCCATTACGTGACTATCACATTTGATAAGCAAATATGACAGTTTATTATATATTTTTTTAAAAAAATAATTGATTGGAATTTAGGCCTATCCACTTGCAATTTCAAACCAAATACAATCCATTCAACTCTTTCAACACCAATCACAATAAAATACAATTTGCTTAATGCCAAACAAATCAAAATCAATCTATTGAACATTGAAATCATAAATAATCCTTAAACTTCACAAGAGAAGTAATACTACATATATAAAAAGTAGGAAATGCCAAATAATCTATTAGAAATAGTTACATGTAAAACAAGAAACAAAATTGAGTACATCAGTCCTCCCCGGTATCATATTTTTCCCTTTCTTCTTGTCTCTTCCCGGTATTATTTTTTCTCCTTCCTCCTTATCTCTTCCACTCCTCAATCTTAACAAAATATTAGTTTTTACCTAACATAGCTCTAGGTCAATGGGTTAGGCTTTAGAACATCTCCTTACCTGCATAATACACAAATCGGAGATTAGTCTCGACAATAAAATGACTCCAATAAATAGAAAACTATTGCATCATCTTTAAAAAAATAAAGTACAAGTGTAAACTTAGAATATTAAAATGTAGACATATACTGGACATAAATTTTTTGTACTATGAAACTAATGTGTATATTCTGCAATAAAACCCAATTATATGTAAAGTCACAACAACAGAAAAATGTCAAGGCAGTGCAACTAAAATATTTTGCGCACTAATATGACTCCAATAAATGACAAGGTAGCGAAATTAAAATATCTTATGTAAAATGAGCAAACCAATTGTCTTTTCCCCTTACTCATTGTCCCTTTCTGAAACAAAACCGAAGTATTTTTAAAGTCACAACAACAAAAAAAATGTCAACACAATGCAATTAAAATATTTTGTGCACTAATGTGGCTCCAATAAAAGACAAGGCATCAAAAATTCAAATATTTTATGTAAAATGAGCAAACCAATCATCTTTTCCCCTTCCTCCTTGTCCCTTTCTACAATAAAACAATAGAAAATTGTCAGCTTAGTGTAAATAAAATATTATATGCACATCTACCTATTCCCCTTCCTTCATGTCCCTTTATCTCCTTAGTCATCCCTCTCCAATTAAAATATTTTGCAAACCAATCCTCTTTTCCTCTTCCTTCTTGTCCCTTTCTATAATAGAACAATAGAAAATTGTCAGCTCAGCGTAATTAAAATATTATCTGCACATCTACCTTTTCCCCTTCCTCCTTGTCCTTTTTTGCAATAGAACAACAGAAAAATGTCAGCTCAGTGTAATTAAAATATTATCTATCATTTACCTCTTCATCTTCCTCTTGTCTCTTTCTCTCCTTAGTCACGCCTCCCCTCTTCCCACATAGATATATATATCCCTTAGTCATCAACCATTAGTCATCCCTTAGTCTTTGTCTCTCCTCAATGATCCCTCCCATCTTCTAGCACACACACACACACACACACACACACACACACACACACACACACACACACACACACACACACACACACATATATATTCGTTTCTCAGAAATGGATAGTCACAATTCATTTGAGAGGTGGTCAAATTTTGAATCAGTTTCTAAAGAATAAGATTTCGATGTGTTTTCCTTTCCAATCCAACCATTTGCTTTTGATCTGCCCGTTCAAGAGATTGCTCATTTAGATTTTCAATTTGATCTGCCCATTCAAGAAACTTCTTTTGATGCTTTTCCTCTGATGGAGGATACGCTTGTGCATGATCCTTTCTATTCCGTAATAGATTTTGAACAAAGCCATAATATGGTTTATGAAATGCACCTTGAAGGTATCACTTTAGGCAAAATTCCTATAGAGAAGAAGATAATCAGGAGGCAAAGAAAGAAGAAGGGTAGTAGCTCCAAGACATTATCAAGAGCAACTATTTTGAAGTATTTTTACATGCCACTCACTCAGGTGGCTTAAGAACTAAATGTTGGCCTAACCATTCTCAAGAGAAGATCTAGAGAGTTGGGAATTAGTCGATGGCCTCACAAGAAGTTGATAAGCTTGGAGACCCTAATCAAGAAAGTTTAGGTTCTCTCTCACACACACTTGTAAATAAGTTAATTATATGCTCCCAAGATAACAAAGAACTAATAATTTGAGAGTATGCCTTTTGATTTATAGGAAATGCGAAATGAAGAAGAAGGAGGACATATGGTTGAGAAGAACTTGAGAGAAACCATTGAGATACTGGAATGTGAGAAGAATTTGATGGAAGAAATCTCTGATATGCAGTTGGAGGATCGAACTAAAAGACTGAGACAAGCATGCTTCAAGGCCAACTATAAGAAGAAAAAACTAAATCTTGTTTAAGACTCAATTGAAGGTGTTTTAGACATCCCTTAAACTAAATCATTATTTTGGAGAGAATCTTGGAGGATTGGATCGACTTGATGCCACATTCCACGAAGGATAATGTTCTTTGTTCTCTAGGGAGTTATTTCTTTCCTTTGATCTTTTCTTTTGTTCCTTTTCTTTATATTTTCTTTTTTATGTTAATTTTAGTTTAATTTTCATTTTATACTTTTATGGTGTGTGTGTGTGTGTGTTTTTTTTTTTTTTTAGTGCTTTGTTTTTAGGTTGTGGAATACTCTTGTCAAATACAATAATCCTTTCTTGAAGGAATATATTTATCCCTTAGGGAGTATTACCTATTGGATATGCTTGTATTATTTTATATTTTGTGTAAGTGTTAATGTATCTAACTATTAACGCTACAGTTCCACAGTTCAACAAATCAACATCAACACTACTGTTCCACAATAACACTGTAGTTCCCTTTCACCAATAATCACAATGCCAACACTAAATCTCCACATCAACTTTTCAACACCCCAACAATTTCACACATCAACATCCAACAATTCAACAATACAAGAATTTCCAAAATAAAAAAAAATATGCTCCAGAAATATTCATAGAAATATAAAAATAATTCTAGACTCACAGAGCATAAAAAAAATGGACGAGCATGAACATATTTACCTCTCAAAATGCAAAAGACGTTTAATGCCTTCCATTCACTATCATATGGAATCCTTCTACACCAGCCCACAATGAGGCAATAAATGGGATACCTTCAGCAAAGATGTTAAATTAACTAGAAGATTTGATGGCCTCCTAAAGATGATATACACAAATTATTGTGCAAATTCTATCATGGAGGTACCTAAATGTAGCAGTAGCATGGCAGTATGGATGTTCAAACAAAAAACATTCATGAAAAGAAATAGTGCGCATGAAACATATGTTTACAAATGAGGTTAAAACATAAACTTCCAAAATGCTTAAATTCCAGCTCCTGAGTATAATATATGGGAAAACTTACGACAAATGGGAGAAGCCAAGAAATTCTAGCTCCACTTTGCCGAGCAGCAATTGTGGTTAGGCCTCCCAAAGAAGGAATCCAAAAGAAACCCTCAGTCAGCAGTCCCTATAAATGAGAAAAGGCAAATATTCAACAAATATTATCTCAATATTTTTCCTCTTAATATTACTCTCATACAATTTCTGTCAAGACTTCTTAAATACCGCATTTTCCATATTTGAAAGAGCTTGATATCAACCTATCCAAACTGGTATTGTAGCAAGTGTTGGGAAACATCCTGTTAATCCATTCAAAACAGGAACCATATACTTGTCATTCACACAATGAAGAATCATGAACACCAGAAAACTAAACATTATCTAGGAAAGAAAGAAATAGAAAAACATAGAAAACCTGCTGAATCTTCCCAAGAAAGAATTTGCAGGATGCGAATCGGCGAACTAGTCAACTAAAGTAGCCATGTTAAAGAGAAGAAATGTCCAACCCTTTTCTTTTTCAAATGTAACACTTCTTCTCTTTCCTTGAGAATAAGGAAGAGGCTCAAAACATAAATTAACTATGAAAGATAAAGCTTAAATTCTATACATCAACTGAAGCAACAGTGCTTTGCAGTTAGAATAATCCCCTTTAAGACTCTTTACTAAATAATCAGAAATGACAAACCAAGAAAGAGCCAGGTTGGTATTATTTTGTGGCACAAAATGCTGCACGCACATCAAGTTGCTTCCCACCTTGCATGCACAAAATGCTGCACGCAAATCAGATGTTGCACGCATATCTTTGAGAACAACAACTGCCCTGAAATGTAGTTACTTCCCAACTTTAACCACTTTAGTCACCCTCCTCAACTGCACTACTCTCTCATCGAATCCATCTTTAACTTTCTCCTTCTTGTTCTTGGACCCAAAGCCACCAGTTTTGTTGACCTTAGAGTCCATCACGTAGATGTCATTTCCCAGTAGTGGAGTCTGATGTCACAATCTGATTGAGACCCACAAATGGGCTCCCTCGGCAAAACCCATTGCAACTCCAGTGCAGGCTGGGTTGGGGGCAAGTTCCAACTCCGGTGTAGTCCTTACCAGAATTGGTTTGGTGGTATGCCAGGGGAGATGGGGAGATCTGGGTTGGGGGCGAGCGGCGAGGGGTTGCGGGGGGGTGGTCGTGTGGGGAGAAGGGGAGATCTGGGTAGAGGGCAACGGCGGGAAGGGACGAGCAATGGGAGGGTTTAAGGCGGGTGGTCACATATGGAGAGAAGGAGATCTGGGTTGGGGGTAAGCGAGATAGGGGCTCGCAGGGGGGTGGCACACAGGCTGGGAGGGGAAGGGGTTGCCGGGGGTGGCGTGCGGGCTGTGGCTGAGGCAGGAAGAGGGGGTGGAGGCAGGCGCGGGGGGTGGGGGCAGGGGATCACCGGCGCTTGGGAGAAGGGGCGTTGTGGGTAGCTGGAAGAAGAAAGAAATTTGTGAGAAGAAGTAGGAAAAAAAAAAGAAAAGCAATTGGAAATTTTGGTCATTTTTTTTTTTACTGACTCAACAATAATAGAGAGTGTGATTGAAAGTGAGATTCGGACAAAGAAAGCGGTTACTATTGCTGGAATCAATAGACAAATTGAACTGCGGTTACTATTGCCAAATTCGGACAAGGTAGACAAATTGTCTTGTAGATCCCACTATGGAATCAAAAGATAGAAAGCGGTACCACATATAATGCTTAGATGGATTTGAATCTACACGTGAAAGAAAAGACAAAAATTATACTATTTGTTAATAGTCAAGAACATGAAACCATTATCCAATAGTACACAACTATTGCTATAAATGTTGAAAATAGTTGCTATCCAAGAACATGAAACCATTGTTATAAATGTCAAAATTTTTAATTAATGAATTAATTTAAAAAATATTAAAAAACCCCTTGCAAGGATTGAAATACCATTGGACACGTATAATATAAAATACAAGTTAATATATGGAAATAATTAATAATAATTAAAAAATACTAAAAATAATTCTTGTGGGAATTGAAATATTATTGGAGAAGTATTGTATGAAACTTTTAAATCAACAAGTAATGCAAGTGACGTAAATTGAAGGAATATTTTTAAATCAACAAGCTATTGTATGAAACTTTTAAAGAAAAAGATTAAATTACTTTAATTAGAAATTATAAAATTACTTTAAAAATTAAGAATGTTATAATTTAATAATATAATAAATGATAAAAGTC
Source organism: Voacanga thouarsii (assembly GCA_026120185.1). Classification (NCBI taxonomy): domain Eukaryota; kingdom Viridiplantae; phylum Streptophyta; class Magnoliopsida; order Gentianales; family Apocynaceae; genus Voacanga; species Voacanga thouarsii. Next base: position 98,023 of record JANUWF010002064.1, on the reverse strand, counting down.
AATTAAAAAACAATGAACATATATTTGACTTCTCAGGATAATAGATAATTTAAAATAAAAATAATTTAAGACCACAAATATTTTAAGAAGAAAAGAATACTTAAATAATAAAAAAAAATGCTTGGTGAAGGGCCTTATCAATATTATAGCATATAAATGATCTGTACGTATCTTAAATATATCTTAAAATAGCATATCCTAAATTTTGGATTTTGTATAAATTTATTTAGTTCAATAGGGTAATTATAGTTTTTTTCTCAAATTATTTTTGATATATTATTTTAGTTCTCAAATATTTTGTCGATCTATTTCTAGTAACTCATGCTAGAGAGAAAAGAGAAAGTTGAGGAGAAATAGAAGGAGAAAATAAAATAAAAAATGTGCTAAAAATGTCACATAATTTTTTGGAAATCTTTGCGATGCATTTTTCACTTTCAAAATTAGTGTCACGTATTGAGAATGTATGCAAAAATATTATTACTTTATTACTTAATTTTTTAATAAACCATAATTTTACCATAATTTTTTAATGCATAACATTTCTTCAACAACGTATTTGTATGGTAACGAAATATTAATGATATATTTATTAATGAAAAAATTATAAGTTTTACTTTATTTATTATGTTATAATTATTTAAATTTAACATAAATGGTAACAAAATATATAGATAGAATGTCTATATATATAATTAAATGTAATAATTAAGAGATAGGATACTCTGTCTAGGTATATATGTACACACACATATGTATGTTCATAATTAAAAAATTATTTATGTTATATAATATATTAATCTAATACTCACTAACTAATAATAATATATTATATTGTATATATAAATATAAATATATATATATATATATATATCTTAGAATAACAAATTATAATAATTAAAATGAAATTCAAACTCTTTAATATCAATATATGAAAACTTAAGATGTAAATAAAAATGTATTTGAAAAATCAATGATCTAACAATTACATGTATTTATAAAGTTAAAACAAGTTTAGTGACCAAATTTGAAGGTCATTCGTTTTATTTTATCACATTTGTATAGTAATATCTATAAAATAGAAAGATATCTTAGTATTTACAAATATAAAGATATCAAATTAACGATCCAGCCGTTAAATTTATTGTAATCATTACCAATAATATTGTGACTAAATTTGAAAATAATCAGATAAAATTTAAAATAATTTTGAGAGGCTTTGTTATAACTAGACTAAAAACGACGATTACAATAAACCATCGTATTTGGTTTACTATATTGTGACGCTTAAAATAAACCGTTGTATTTGGTCTACCTATTGCGATGGTTATAATAAACTGACATATACTATTGCGATGGTTACCATAAACCATCAGTATGTGGTCTACTCTATTGTGACGGTTAAAATAAAGTGTCATATTTGGCCTACTCTATTGTGACGGTTAAAATAAACCGTCGTATTTGGCCTACTCTATTGCGATTGTTACAATATACCGTCGTATTTGTCCTACTCTATTACAATGTTTAAATTAAACCGTCATATTTGGTCTACTCTATTGCGACGATTAAAATAAATCGTCGTATTTGACCTACTCTATTACGATAGTTTGTATAAACCGTTGTATTTGGTCACCAAATACGACGGTTGGTATTAGACCGTCGTATTAGGTCTATCTATTGTGACAGTTTCAAAACTGTCATGTAAAGTAACCTATTGCGACGGTTTTTTGATCATCGTATTTGTCTTCATTGCATTTGTCCCTTTTTTTTTTTTTTGTAGTGGGCTAAATTTTTATCACTTCCTTTGACACAAATTCCACTATTACATGTCTTTTTCCCTTCACTGTATGAATGTGTATGAAACCTATATCCATTGACAAAGTATCCTTTAAAGGATTCCACAATTAAAGATGGTCCCCAGGAAATGGCCTTTAGGCACTGGTTATCAATATGATGCAAGCTATTATTAACCTATAGTCGCAGTTGACAGAACGTGAATAAATAACAACATATTACATTGAACTCAATGAATCAATTTGGATGCAAAAGATTCTACACTTACAGATTCCCTAAACCATTGAGCAAAGTCTTTGTCATTTCTTAGGTCAATGTTTAGATCTATGATGTTTGGTTCCTCGAACCACAAATAGTTTTTCAATTTCCTAGAAAAATCACAAGTAATCATAGTGTTATGATCTTTGAACCTTTCTAATGAATCTCTGAATTGAATATAATACATTATCAAGGATATGTAATATATGTATATTACTTACTGAACATATGGTTCAACCTCTTCGCAGTTGCGTAATATATAATTTGTAATTGTAATCACCTCTTCATCCTTCAAATATCGCTTTTTTGCTCCACCTATTTTCCGCCACACTAACTTGCATATTGATAGAACATCTTCAGTTGAATTGGGACAGAACATCTTCAGTTGAATTGGGACAGAACATCTTCGTTGCGAGATGATGTTCTATTGTTTGTTTCCACATGAAGTTCGAAGTAGTAGAAGAAGAATGTTGATGCCTCCTCAACAAGGTAAGCATTGCAGATTGACCCTTCTACCCTTGCCTTGTTTTTTTATCTTTCTTCTTGAGATGATGCAAGAACCTACCATAACCATAGTTTTAAAACTTTTTGATATTATAAAAAACAAATAAACAAAAACTAACTAATCACATTTGTGAGTGATTGAGACATACCGTTCAAATGGATACATCCATCTATATTGCACAGGCTCACCAACCATTACCTCATAAAGCAAGTGAAGTAAAAGATGTTCCATTACATCAAAAAACCCCAACGAAAAGATTCTCTCTAACTTGCAAATTAGAGGAGCAATATCTTCCTCTAGTTTGTACATGTATGACTCGGATAACTTTTGAGAGCATAAGTCTCTGAAAAAGTGGCTCAACTCCATTAAACCACTCCATATTTTATGGGGAAGTAGTTCTTGTAAGGCAGTTGGAAGTAATCTCTCCATGAATACATGGCAATCATGGCTCTTCATGCCAGACATTTTCAAATGTTTATAAACAACTCACCTCCCTAAGTTTGATGCATACCTGTCTAGAAGCCTAAGATCATTAACCCAATCCAGTAGAATCTTCCTTTGTTCTTTTGACAATGACTAGCAAGCTTTAGGTTTGGTACCTTTCTTCCTCTCTACTTAACGAATTTCTTATTCTGGCCTATTACAGAACATGGCCAAATCATGTCTAGCCTTGACATTTTCCTTGGTCTTACCATTCACATCCATCATTGTATGGAACACATTATCAAACACATTTTTCTCATTGTGCATTACATCAATATTGTGGTGGATAAGATTATCTCACCAATAGGGTAAATCCCAGAATATGCTCCGTTTTACCCAATTATAGTAATCACCCATGCCATTGTGTTTCCTAAGTTCAGTTGTAGTTTCAGTTATCTTTAGAAATAGTTTAACTCTATTCCATAATTGGTCGCCAGTAAGACGAGGTGGTGGTGGACTTAGATCCTCACCTTTGTCTATTCTGAAGGATTTTTTGTCTCTTCGAAATGGGTGGTGAATAGGTAAAAATTGACGATGGCAATCAAGCCACGATTACTTTCCTCTAGAAACTAATTGCAATGCTTTTTATGCTCCATGCAATATGGACAAGCCAACCTCCCCGATCCACCACTCAACATTCCATAAGCAAGGAATTCATTGATTGTCCGTTGAAGGGCAGCCCACATTTGAAAATTTTGCCTCTTTGAAATATAATATGTCATGACACTGGATGCCCATAAGTGATTGAGTTCATCCACTAATGGCTACATATATACATCTACCTTATGTTTTGGGTTTTTTGGTCCCGGTATAATGATAGTTAGGAACATAACGGGATTTTTCAAGCACATCCAAGATGGTAGCTAATAAGTTGTCACAATGACGGGCCAATAGGAGTATTGTTTTCTTGAAATTCTAAATGGTGAGAATCCATCTATACATAAGCCTAGTCTAACATTTCTAGGCTCGATGTAAAATCAGGATAGCATGTATCGAAGTGCTTCCAAGCTTCTCCATCTCATGGATGATTCAAAATACCATCCTCACTTACACTCTCCGCATGCCACTTCATATGCTCTACAGTAGTGTTAGATGCATACAATCTTTATAGCCTTGGAGTTATTGGAAAATAATACAATTTCTTAAAAGCAACCTCTTTCCACAATTTATTCTTTCCAACCTTCTTCTTACATAGCGTTCAAGGCCATAGAATTTACATACTCTACTATTACTTTCATCTTTCCAATAGAGCATACAACCATTGACACAGACATCGATTTTCTGCACTGATAATCCAAGTCTGATTACCAACTTCTTGGTTTGATAGAAGTCTTCCACCATCTTGTTGCTAGGTGGCATAACTTCTTTCATAAGTTGGGCAATCTAGTTGAAACAATTTTCAGACATATTGTTTTCGAACATAATATTTAGCAAACGAGAAACAATAGATAACTGTGAGTGAGTAGCACATCCATTCCATATTTGTGTACCAGCAGCTCTTAATATGTCGTACAATTTATGTGTCTCGGGATTAGGGGATTCGTTGGCACGCGATTGAGGATTCGAGTCAAAGCTTGGTCCTGTAGCGTCAATTATCATCTGATGATATGGGTTTTCAGATGCTAATTCTACGAAGGATGCGACTTGGTCACTCCTGTGAGTTGTTCAGACCAATGCTTCTCTATGACAAGTCCAATTTGTATAATTAGACACAAACCCTTTCTGATACAAATGGGATATGATTACTTCTTTAGAATAAAACCTTTCATTCTTACAAGTTGAACAAGGACATGTAATTTGACCCCTGTCTATTGGAGGAGTATTTAATGATGCAAACTCAATGAATTTATAGACTCCCTCAATAAACTTTTGATTAAGCCCCTATCCCTGAGAGTTATGACGCTTATACATCCAACTACAATTTTTCATCTGTAAAATACACATTATAAGAACAGGATTTAGTCATATATCAGAAAAACAACGGATTGTGCTTGGATATGAACACTACGATTAGTTTTTTTTTTTATTGATTTACCACCTTCCTTATGCTTTTCCCAATATAGTTGCCCAATCATATTTATATAGACACCCACTATACTTAGCACACAATCAATCAACTTCATCATATACCATATACAAAAGAATATTTCAGTGCATGGTACATATTCACAAGCTTAGTAACTATAGAAATTTTTAAATGTCAAAAGTAGAGTTATAAAGGTTTCTGACATTGTGCATCATACGTAGACTTCTGATAGTAAACCATCGTCGCAAAACATGGAATGGTTGCCCAATCATGTTTATATAGATGCCCAATATACTTAGCACACAATCAATCAACCCCAACATATACCACATACAAAAGAATATTTCAGTGCATGGTTAATATTCACAAGCTTAGTAGCTATGAAAATTTTTAAATGTTAAAAGTAAATTCAAGTTTTCTAGACATTGTGCATCATACGTGGACTTTTGATGGTAAACCATAGTTGCAAAACACGGAATGGTTGCCCAATCATGTTTATATAGACGCCCAATATTCATAGCACACAATCAGTCAACTCCAGCATCTACTACATACAAAAGACTATATTAGTGTATGGTACATATTCACAAGCTTAGTGACTAGAAGAGAGAAAAAATAGCAGATCTTGCAACTCCAATAGTCAAGGAGAATCCCGCAGAAACAGTTCAATCAGATCCCCATAGTTTAAAATCCCACCATAATCATAGACTAATAGGTCTAACAAGTTTTTAAAAAACCAAAGACTACAAAAGCCCTTTTACAACTACTATAAGAAAAATCCTTACAGTAAGACCCAAAGTTAAATAAAACCATATGACAGAACCTCAAAGATATATCAATAACCTATGAAATTCTCAAATTTTCAATGGTGCTGCAGTTAATGATATAACTTCTAAAATATTTAAGTAATATCAAGAATAAAACTTGTTAAATTGTTTGTAACTTAATATGGATCATTAACTGATTTTACTCAATTGCAATAAGTGTTTAAAGTTACTATTATGAAGCTGGAGAAAAAAACTTTTGATTTTTCTACATACTCTATCCAAAGTCTCTTATTCTCCATATGATTTTCTCCCAATACAATCTTAAACTTTCAATCATTGCTCACAAGAAATTGCAATTTATTCAGTGTATGGAATCTTGCAAGCAGTTTTCTACTAAAAATCTGGAAAAGAAATTCAAAACTGTGAAATAAAGCTCTTAAAGATCAAAAAGATATAGAAGCAATGGTAATAAACCTAGTCAATAAAATCTAGTAGTTTTACACCTTTAGTAACACTTTCATACGATGATGTAAGACATATAAAGCACAAATTCATCAAAATTTGTACAAACATATATTGAAATCTCTCCACTGCCACATCTATTTTGCTTGAATAGACTTTTAGAGATCAACTACAGAAAGATAGCAAAATAATGTATTATCTAAATTCTTAATAGACTTTTTTTCCATATTTATATAAAGAAAGACATAACTGAATTCCAAAATAGCAGCATTACAAAACAACAACATTGCAAAATAGCAACATAACAGAAAGAAAATATTCTACATGCTTAAACTTGAATAATTTTTTGTAACTATTCCCATCTGTCAGTGAACTCATCCAAATTCTCTATATGTGCATAATACGCTACAAATTTTAACAATTCAAGTCACCAACATTACAAAGTGTAAGATTAAAGATGGATGAACATTGGTGAAAGATTACATAAAAGCTTGTGAAAAGGAGCTAAAACAAAGATGAAGCCAATCAAGGCTTTTGAGACATTGAAACAGAGCAATTCAAAGCCAGGCGTAAAGGAAACTAGAAGAGAATCGTGGCTTGGATAAAATAAAACCAAGGCTGATTTCAGGTAAAAACAAAGAAAACATGATTTCCAGCTCAACTAAAGCCATGGCTGACTATGTGAAAAAGAAAAAGAGAAGAGAGAGAGCAAGCTAAGGACTGGCTATAGAAGCCAGGGCTAGTAGTTGCATTTTGAAGGAAAGCTGGCTCAAGCTTGAAAAAGCTATGGCAGACTCATGTGAATAAAACAAAATAAAAACTGGCTCAAACAATCCAAGTACACTACAATATAGCAATCAACTCTCAAACAGTCCCCTCAATAATTTTACTTCAATTCACACAAACCACAATTGCCCAAACCAACTAACTCAACAATCCACCATCAACCTACAATCAACTGCACCAATTTTTCTCCCTTTTCTAAATACTAATTCCACCACAACTAATTGGCCAATATCAACAACCAATTTAAATCAGTCAACTTCAGTTCTATACAAGAAATTCAATTCCCTAATTAATTTTCAGACAACTTCAAAAAATCAACTCAAGTCTCAAGTAGATTAATAATGGCAATCACTACAACAATTCAGTCCAAGCAGAGCAGTTATACTCAATAAAATCTTAAATATATTAATACAATAAAACCAATTAATCACATATTACTTCACACACTCTTAGCTACATCGTCAACCCAAAGCCAACACCAAAATAGCCAATTCAACCACAATACATTCTCCAAATTAATAATTCATATAAATGCAGCTCACTATAAGCCGTCAATTTCACTCTCAACAGAACAATGTTGTAGTTGGCAACCAACATCAATGTAACATATTCATGGTAGCCTGTAGCCAATATCTATAATCAGAAGTTGGTTTCTAAAATATTCAGATGAAAAAACAACAATAGCAAGAGATATTCAATGCTAAAATGAAGTATTACTTCCAATTGTGACATCCAAAACCATCCATGGCATATAACTAGTATGCAATTTTACCATCTTATTTAGTCCAGAAATAACAAATGATACTAGCCACAGATTTTCATGAATTTTTATAGATAATAAGAAAAATTTTGATAGCATTTCATTGATAGCTATCTAGGAATAATTTGAACAAAATAGTGATAATATTCTTTACCAAAAATGTCATAAATTAAATAAAAAGTGTAACTAGAAAATGTAAATAAAGACGATTGTTCAGTCTTAGGCAAATGCATGAACTCCCAAGAAGACTTCAATATGCATTTGAAATCTGACTGGCACATCCAATAATTAATTGTTCAAGTAAATCAGGCATAAAAATCCAACACTACTCATGGGGCACAATTTCATCTTATTGAGGCCATATCTAGGTACTTAAGTAGATGTTCCTCCTCTAATATGAATGTCATTCAAAATTATATTGCTGAAAGAGAGGCATTTCGAATGGAAATGAGAGCAAACCTGATCAGTTGCACAAGGAATTAAGCAATGCAGGTTGTATTTACCACTGATGAGATGTAGAAATGAACTTGTAAAAGAATGAATAGCTTGCAATAATCCAATTCTAATTTAGTTTTTCTTCTTCTTTTTGTTAAAAAAGGCCAATGGAAAGGAAAAACATATAAACAAAAAACTATATGATGTCAAGCCTTGTAGAAGTGTAACATGTTCCAAAAGAACCAAAAAGCATATAACATATATCTAGGTTGCTACTAATATTCCACCATTAAACTGACGGTACAATTTCCATAGACAAATTCTGTGATTCCAAATCCAGAATAAACTGATAGTATGCTTCTAATATTCCACCATTAAACTTTCCCCTAGAAGGAAAATTTTCAACAAAAGGCCACACTAGAATTCCACCTTACCTGGTGGCATAACAAACAGTTAATGCATAAATCATTTCCCTTAAATTCTTTCAGCTTCTACACATACATATTCTGAACAAACAAAAATAAAAAATAAAGGACTTCATTTACATTGTTGACACGAAACCATAAATCACAGAGAGCCAAGCATATATCTTCCTCCTAAATTCATAGTTGTTAGACACATTATTAACAAACAAAATCATTGTTGAATCTAATGGGAAGCCTTGAGAAGAGGAACAGAGAGGAGTGGCATTCTTACAGAGGTGGTAGTTCTGTTCGGGGAGGGCGATGCTTGCAAGAGATTCCACTTTCTTGTTGGCTATAACTACTCCAACGAAAATCTGCAACACCCACATTCTCCAGATCTTTGTTTACTTCATTTCCATAACTCTCGATCAGAGGGTTGTAAGGTTGTAGATTCTGATAGGGAGAAGGGGGTTTTCGCTGAAGAAAGGGATAAGCTTGAGAGGGTCAAGCAGCGACGAGGAACTAGAAATGGTGGGTGTTTGAATGATTTCAGATTGCCAAAGGGGAAAGCCGTGAACCCGATGTACCGAGAAACCTTCCACTAGTAAACCTTTGTCACCGGTGAGGGGGTATGATGAAAGGGATGGGTTTGGCTTGAGAAAATGTTAAAGCTGTCTAGGAAAATCTTTAGTGCACCGGTTGCAAGTGCACTAGGTGCTTAGGTAATTGTACTAATAGATACCAAAGTTGTACCATTTTGTGAGTGTATAGCTTCATCTACACGTGGTACAACTTTCTTCACATAAGTTCATATGCACCAAATACACCTAAAAATTTTCAAAATGTATTTAGTTTTTCAAGCTCCTGAATTTTTTTCAATCTCCAGGACTTTTTTTTTTGGTAGGTAACACTCCCTTTTTGCAATGGGTTCTTTTTTTATTTTTTTTCATAATTATCTATTATAACATTTTTTGCTGTATTAAATAATTAAATGAATCAATTATTTATCAATAACAGCTGAACTGCAACTGAGAGAAAGAAAAAAAAGCGGTTGTTATTTTAGAGATGAATCTATACGACAATATATTCATATATTGAAAGTTTTTTTTTTCATATTTTATAAAACTTGTGAAAGTATACAGTAATAATAATGTAAGTTTTTGTTGAAATAAAAAATATTAATTTATTCTTTCTTAAATTTATTTATTTTATTAATAGATTGAATATTGATAAAATATAATATTTATTAAAGATTTAAAAAACTATTGAGCGTACACATTAAAAGAAAAAAATAGTTAATAACCATTCAAATTTTATTAATTATTTGTTATTTGAATAATTAATATATATAAATTAATGTTATATGTAATTGTAAGTTATAATAAACTCTGGTAACACTAATTTGTTATTTTTCATTGGGTCAAATTAACGAACAACAACAACAAAGTTAGGAAAATTCAAATATGTAAATACAGTCATTTATATCGAATAGACGTTCGACTCAAGAATTATGATATTTTAAGCATTCTAGGTAATATATACCAACTGCGATTCATTACAACACAAACTATTCACATTCAAATTATAAATTTTGTTTACAAATTATTTGACCCTGCAGCATTTTGGATCACTTCTTTATTCACTATGGTTCAAATTATAAAAAATACACAGTAAGTTATAAAATTAAATCACGGCCGATTTGCGACTATCTTTGCGACCAATTAGGGACAACTAATTGCTTAGGGTTCAGGATTTGGCTGATCCGAAATAGTGGTATAGGGTTTTGCAACCAATTAGCGACCACAAGAACACCAGTCGCAAATTTGTTCGCTAATCCGTAGCAATTCGGTCGCTTTTTAATTTGCAACCAAATTTTTTACGGCCTTTGACTTATCGGTCGCAATTATGTCGGTATATCTGAGTCCGTATATGTTCGGTTACAATTCGGTTGCAATTTGCGACCGAATTGGTGCAGTAGCAATTCGACGCAATATTATTTTGCGATCGCAATTTTACCCTTTTCTTGTAGTGGCCATGAGGATGGAACTCATCTCTAAAAAGAAGTTTGGCTTGGTGAACGGTAGTATTGTGGCACCAAAATTGATCGAACAAGCTCTACGGAGCATGATAAATGTGTAATAACGGGGTAATTTCTTGGATACTACATGAAGTTTCGTCGATGATTGCTCAAAGTATCAGTTGGCTAAGCACTACACGTGAAATATGGATTGATTTGTGTAAGAGGTTTTGTCTAGTGGACACATAGAATCTCAAATATACAAGAAGATATGCAAAGTTTGAGACAAAGAAGCTCCACAGTAAATGAATATTTTACAAATTTAAAGATTGTTTGATATGAAATGATGAATCTACGGCCTTTATTTGTGTGCACTTGTGAGCCGAGATGTAATTGCCCAGTGTTAGCAATTGTCATGGTAAGCACTGAAGTAGATTTCATGATTAGATTTGCCAAAGGGCTAAATGAAGAGTCAACCTTTTTCTACCATCAATGAAGCTTTTCAGATGGCAATAACATATGACAGATAAGTGAGGTGTGATGCATCTAAGCAACTTCCTAACATGCCACAAGTATTTTCTACTGTGATACCTAATAATAATGAGATTTCGATTTCATCTAATCTTCATATAAATTCAAATACCTTGCTTGCAAATAATAGAGGAACTACTGTAAATTCTGCCGTGATCAGTTAAACAAATTTGCCAGCTAATAATGGGAGTTTTATAATGACTAATTTTGCTGGAAATTACAAAGATCAAAGGTTTAAGAAGAATGCAAATAGCTGCAAAAGGTTGCAATTTTTTTTTTTTTTTTTTTTGGGTGGTATGACTGGCCATACCATCCCTTGTTACAAAAAGCATGGATTTTCTCGAGATTACAAACCTAAAGGCAAATCACAAACGGGCAACTATAGACAAGAAAATTCAGTCATGCAAATATCTGGAGAATCAGAAGCGAATAATTTAGGTGTATCCATGTCTAATGTGTCAAATGCCATGATTTCGTCTAACTTGAATCCATCGGTATGCAATTCAGCTGGTAATTTTGTTACTCGAGAGTAGTACCAACAACTCTTAAACATGTTACAAAGCTTGGAAAGTTGCTTACACCCCTCACAATCTAGCATGATGGGCTGCGTCCTAAAATTTCACAGGTTACAATATTCCCTCTGAATCCATTCTCCCTGCTGTTTTCTGTGACAGGGAGGAACTGATTAACCTGCACCATATCTGACTTTTGAAAAGTTTGTCAGTTAGCCAAACAAATACTGAATAAATTTTTTTTTCGGGAAATTGAAAAATAAAGGAGAGTTTATTTGGCAAGCCCTAATGCATATAAGTCATATTATATATATATATATATATATATATATATATATATATATATGCAAGTATTCTCGTTGTTTTGGGGTAACTGCACTGAAAGTTTCCTGTGCTGACGATTTTATATTGACTAAAAATCCCAAAATTTATCAGAGTTGTTCCTTGGATCCTTTAAAGGTAACTAACTCATGCATGAAATGACCAAAACAACCTCCTAGAAATCCAAATCCCCCTGTCCAAATTAAAACCCACTTCTTCTTCTTTGTATTCTAATGTTTGGATTCATCTAATAGGATGAAAAGGATAGGTTTAAGTGTTACTTTAGATGTCCCCATGTTCATTAAGTATGTGTACAAAAAATTTTAATGCAGTTCAATTGCCCCAAATAAATCGATAAAATTTAACTTTCTACTTCTCTTTTTCAATTAATTTTTAATTGATGCCGAATTAATAATCCAATTCCAGATCATCTAGTGTCATCCAATGATTGAGATTTTCTCCCACCCCTCTCTTCATTCTGATTTCCTTAATAAAAATAATCAAAATTGTTGAAATCAAGTCTCTCCCTCCCTTTTCCTTCCCTTTCTTTTCACACACACACACACACACACATATATGTACTTCAAAGTTTAAAGTACAGCTTGCCTAAACTACTGGGTTAAAGTAAATAAACTATTAGGATATACTTAAGAACTATTCTCTTTCAAATTTCTTCAATCCAAACATAGCTTCATTACCGTCCAAGTCTAAATTCCATTATTGAACTTAGACTGCTAGATAGAGCCAACAGTTCATTTGAGATGACAAACAAAATAAAATAAGCTGGTAAATTGTGTTGGAGATCATCACCAGAATAACATAGACTACCCAAGTTGATAATTGCAACACAACAGTAAAAATGAAACTACACAAAAATAGAAGGATTCTTTTTGAAAAGTTTTAATTTTGAAACTAATTGAAACCGTCTATAATCAAAATAGTTGTGCGAAAACTTAAGAAATAAGAGCAAACACTAAAACTTAGGGGTGAGGATACACTTTACTTTGAGACCCATACATTAATAGAGTTTAGATGAATTTAGTTATGAAACTCTCTCTCTCTCTCTCTCTCTCTCTCTCTATATATATATATATATAAGAGAAAAATGCACATTCACTTTTGAACATTTAAAAATAAAAATTTGGATATTTAATTCTGTGCAGAATGAGTAATTAACAAGAGTTCACTTGTATCTCTCACGAAATAATAACTTCATGACATAGATTTTGTCCTAAGTATAAATATAAAAGATCAATACTATGTAAGGCACAATAATTCCACAACACAATTTAAACACCATTCCATATATCAATGTTAATGGTACTCTAAAGTTGCCAAATGTCTAAAGTAATTTAAATAAAACATCACTATTTGAAAATTTCTACGTTTATTCCATAGTCTTCCTAATGAACGAAAAAAAAAATCGAAATAGTAAACTTGTTCAATATGAGTTTTGGACATCAGAACAATGCCAAAATTATTCTCAATAACACTTCATTCATAAACCATATGCAGAAACAACTCTTCCCTACTTCATCAAGCCATCAAGCCTGCATTGAATTAATCCAAAGATTTTCAAAATTGATTCAGGGTAAAAGAACATTATTGAATTGCAAATAGATATCTATAAAATAAAAAAATTATTTATTATTATTTTTTTTATATAAAGGGGAGATCGGAGATATGAATTGATACTCAAATGTTCTGCTAGTCTTTTTAACTAATTGAACTATTACCTTATCACAATCATCATTTATTATTTTAACTTGAAATACAGTGGTTTTTTAACTTTGTGCATGAAATATGCCAAATATATAAATATAGTGTCATGGGTTTTCTCTTCTCATATCTTCTATGACATGGTTTAGTTATATCTGTGAGTGTCTACACACACACACATAAACTTTGGCATAAAAATAATCATAAATGATAACGGCATAGGCACTTTTTTTTTAATGAAAATAAGAGACATTCAATAAAGATTAGCAGTTGCAGCAAACAATCCATGAGTAATCCCATGCACTTGGCTCAGACAGCTCCAAAGCTAATCAAGAAAGAAAATGAGCCCAGAAATATTTCCGTAAAAAATAAAAATTTCTTAAAATGCAAATGAGATATAAGGGCCAAATATACCCAATGTATTACTAAATATTTTGCAAACACATTTAGGTACAGATTTACTACCTTGTGTGTCGAGAGACTCAATGTCCAATTATATGATCCCTCTCAAAATTAATCCAAGCCATCTGCAAATTGCAAAGTGAAGTATATTATGCAGCATAAACTAAGAACAGAGAACTGAATAAATAAATAAATAAATAGGAACTTGTTTTTTCTCTTTGAAAATGCTCGAGAAGCGCTTCGGATCGCTCTTTCAATTTCCTCTCCCACTCGCAAGAAGTTGCTAAGTCTCCCTAATTTATTTCTGTCTTTTCCATTTTTTTAAACTTTTCTAAGTAAAATGTATTATTATTATTATTATTATTATTATTATTATTATTATTATTATTATTATTTAATAGTCAGATTGAAGAAAATCTAGTCTTTGTATTTAAAATGAAGTTGTGAACAAGTGTCTGTTAAATTAAAAATAATAGTAATAATAATACATTTTACCTGAAAAGGAAAAAAAGAAAAAGATAGGAATAAAGGAATATGTGGCTACTTTTCAAGGGCGGACGCAGGATTGCATTATTGGGGGGCCATCATTCACCTTCTTCCATGAACGAAAATCATTAACAGTGAATGAATCTGATACAAAACGTCCATCTTTTTTATAAAATAGATAACAAGGAAGACAAAATGCAGCATCTTCACTAGGAGAATATTCTAACTATGAAGGAAATGACTTAAACCATGAGGCTTGAAAGCTACGAGAATGTTTTTCTCCTGATTTTGGATAATTAGATTGCAAACACTGATATGAACTTGCCTTAATATAAGCTCTACGAATTTCATCATGACTATCAACAGGATATTCACATATTTGCAATCGCAATCTTGGATCACGTTTCAAAGAATAGATATCAAATCCTACTTGAACTACTCGTGGAATTTTTGCAAGAGGACTTTCAGAATTTAATGGATCAAGATCAACGAAATGTGACTCTTCACTAGATTTTGAAGTTTCAACATTTTTCCTTTTGAAGAATGCATCAATTGTACATGATCTTTTCATCTACGATTTAAAAAGAGAAAAAAAATTACAATCTTTTAATGCATAATTTAGATATAATTAGTTAAAATGTCTATATAAATCTAAATATTAATGTAAAAAAATAAACAAACAAACACACATTCATAGATGCGAAAAATTGATAATAATACCAAAAAAAAAAAAAAACATGAACACATATATAGACCACCACCCAGGTCTAATGGAAGCCACCACTCAGGCTCACTGGGAGCCATCACCCAGGCTCACTGGAATACATACCTGGAATATATTTATTTATTTAAATATATCAAAGCAAATCTTGTAACTGCACAATCCAAGTCTTACGTCAATATCAATTTTATTCCTTACACATATATTCGTATAAAAATCACAAATTTATTTAAATATAAATTAAATATTTTTAAAAATATAAATTAAAATTTTAAATTGATTAAATTCTCTTCTGGACCTTTTGTGTTCTTAAACATTTGAGATCACCCATTGATTAATAACACTAGAAAAGTAGGTGAGTTGGAACTTCAAGGATCATAGTCACTAATTTAGTAAATAAAAAGATATGAGAATCCATACCCATAGAATGTCTGGTGCTCTAGAATTGACATATTCCTTTAAAGTGAAAAGGAAAGTGAAAAGGAAAGGGAAAAGGAAACTGTGGATTTGTAAAAAGAATGAAAGGACCGGGTGATAGTGGTGTGTGTTAGTGTGTATACAGATATATTATTGGGGCATATATATATATATATATATATATATATATTCTTGGGTGGGTTGAATTATATATATATTCTTGGGGGACCAGTTGGATTATATATATATTCTTGGGGGGCCATGTGGGTTGGGTATGCATATGTATAATATGTTACCAAAATTCTTGGCCCCCCCAAGCTACACTGCAGGTCCGCCCCTGCTACTTTTTGAATGGGGGATATGGTAGGAGAGGAAGTTGAAAGAGAGGATTCAAAGCCATCAAAAATCGAAATGGATTCTCTTCCCCAAATCTCTATCTCATCCTCTTTCTCACTCTTAAGGATCTACCAAGTGTCCTCCTACCTTCTCTATTTATTTTTTTCTTCAAATAAAAATAAACTTTTATAATCTAAATAATAAATTCTTATTTAGAAATAATAAACCTAAATAACAAACTTAAATAAATAAACCTAAATAATCTAAATAATAAACAAACATAAATATATAAACTTAAATAAGTAAACCAAAATAATCTAAATAAAAAAATATTTGGAAAAAATAAATAAACAATAAACCTAATTAAATGAATAATAAATAATAAACATAAATAATAAATCTAAATAAATAATAAACTTAAATAAATAAACCTAAATAATATAAATAATACACTTTTATTTAAAAAATAAATAAATAATAAAATTTTATTTGGAAAAGAAAAAATTAACTAGAGATCCTGGAAAAGACAATAGAGGAAAGATTTAGCGGAGAGGATCCTGGGGGCATCATGAATAAGCAAGTAATAATATTTTCAAATCGACATACACTCTTAAAAGTTAAAACCACAGTCATAGATACTATCCCTGGAAGGGTTCCAAATTACCTTTTAAAAAGTACCAAAAAGTTTCGGTATACAGCTTTACAGAATGATGAAAATATATAGCAGTTATAGAGTTTGGTTTGCACTTGGGGAGCGGTTGAGAAAAATTTTCAATTCAATTGAAAAAAAAATTAATTTAAATGATTCTCATTTCCTAAGAACTGTATATCTATTCATAAAATATCATATCCTCTCTATTTAACTTCACATTTTTTTCCACAATTTAAATTCCTTTACAATTCAAATATTTTTTCTCACAAAAATTACAATTTAAGTACCATCAAAGACTTGAATTATTACTTTTTTTTTTCTTTCGTTAGTACAAAAACAACCCTTTATTTGCCTAGGGATCTCGGTTATAATCTTGAAATGTCCTAGGGATCTCGGTTATATATGTCCCAAAATTTTCAAAAACCCTTTATTTGCCTTAGAAAAATTTAGAATTTTCTGATTTTTTTATAAAAAAAAAATTATCTTCTGCTTGTCAAAAAAATTTCAAAAATTTATAATTTTAGCCTCTACCATAGAAATTGGTTGGCATATGCATAGCTTTGATTTGCAGCCAAGAATGATTTTTAGGATATTTTTTTTAAAAAAATTAATTCCATCTACTATGAATAAAAATAATTAATGGTTCTATGAAAGAAACAGGGGTGCATGGAATGAATGAAAACTATGATAAAGCAAGCAGCAAATAAATGAAATTGGGTACCTCTAAAGTTGGGGCTTTACTGATAATGAATTCATTTGGATGGACTGATACTATGGTATTGCCTTCAACGGAAAGTATGTGCACATTTTGGATGCCATTTTTTTCTAGGTTGAACTTGAGGTGCCATTGAACGAATTGAGGGCTTCCAATCAAATCGCACCAAGACCTAGAAACACACTTGAACCGGATCAGAGATTCGACCGGCAACTTTATTAGAATTTCTGACAGAATATTCTGATCCATCGCGGGGAGAATATTTTCAGCGATATCCATTTCGATATGTGTCTCGATGATTTTGAGGTATAAGTCAATCCTGAGATAGTAGATGCTATATTATATACTCCCTTCCCTTCATCTCCACATTAAATAAAATTTTCAGAAACAGAAAAGGTTAGGTGTATTTTTTCTCATTTGTTATTATATTCCAAAAGTGAAAATGTATACCTTTTGAAGCCTTAGCAAAAATTTCAAAAAAATAATTAATAATTAGAGGAACAACTTGGACATTTTTATGATTAATCTTCAATACATTTTGAATCTTTGGAATAATTTTAATTGGTGGACCAGAGAGGGACAAGAAAAACACACAATTTCTTTTTTTGAAAGGAAAAAATCCCACAAATTAGAAATGCGTTATTAATGCTTTTTCCTATGCATTTCATAATAAAAATTTTACCTTTTTTAGTGTGTTTTTGCTTTTTGTTGGGGCCAACAATTCTCTCTAGTCGTGCTGCTAGGGCTGCTTACGAGAATAGAGAATTATCGATCTGATCCGAATAATTGAACCGAAAATAACCAAAATAAAAAAATGTTGACTTTTGACTTTATCCCAAACTGAATCGTCCTAAAATTTTTTATATAATATCCATATTGAAAATCGTTTCAAACCATATGGAAATTGTACCAAACCATCCCGAACTATACCGAACTAAATATATAATCATAAATCATATATATATATATATAAAGAAAATAAATTTTAGGTTTTTATTGAGTAAAAGATTATAAATAACAGGATCAATTGTAATTTTTCTTAATGATTAAAAAAATAATATTTATGACTAAATGATAAAAATATATTAAAATTTAATATTATTATTTTTCATTGATAATATTTTGTTCGATATGGTCAATTGAGATTTAGTCGATGAAAATTGATTTTTTTCCATATATATAATTTCAAAAACTTTATTCATTTTCAATCATTTGGCAGATGAAATCATTAAATTAATTCTTTTATGTTTTAAGTGCAACATTTTTTATAAAAATTTTAATTTTTAATCATTTCGGTGTCAATATAATATTAAAAATAGTTTTTGTCAATTAATAAATTAATTTCACTTCACTTAGTATTTATAAGTTTATAATAACGATAATGTTAATAAGAAATAAGTAATTTGATTGTCAAATATAGTATTTTTAGTTTCAATATGTATATATGGATCATATATTCCACACACACACATATATATATATATATGGTGTGCGTGTGTGTGTGTATATATATATATATATATATATTAATATTATTTATAGAAGATATATTTAATCACTACAAGAAAAAATATATACTTTAGCGACAGAAATTAGCAATAGCTTTGTTGTTGTCGCTAATTTGCAACAAAATAGTGACAGCAAACAAAATTTTCAATTTAATTTTTTTTAAATTTGTCAGATAGTCATAGTTAATCCCTTGCTAATTAGCAAGGGTTTCTCAACTGTTGCTAATACATCGCTAAATAGCGAGGGATTTGCTACGACATACATAATTAACACTAATGTTAAATTAAATTTTCAAATATCGTAGTTAATCCCTCGCTAATTAGCGATGGATTAACTACGACATTTGTGATTATTCATTAATACTAAATAATTGTTAAAATACTGTCGCTAATTAGTGACAGTGACGGATTAGCGACGAAACATTGGGCCGTCGGTAATCCGTCACAAATCTCTTACAAATCCATTGCTAAAATAAAGAAAAAATATACTATATAATTAATATAAGGAACAAAAAATCACAAGAATATCAATAGCTTAGTGGTGGAGCATGTGCTCCCTCACAACAAGGATGCGGGTTCGAGCCCCTCGTCCAACATAATCTCATAAAATTATTCGGTCGGGTTGGGTCGGTTGCTAGGTTGAACCGATTAGGCGGGGTTCGCTATTTGCGACACTAGTTTTAGCGATGGTCAAAATCTGTCACTAAGCTGTCACTAAACTCAATTAGGAACGGATTAGTTACGGATTGGGCCGTCGCTAAATTACTTTTTTCTTGTAGTGAATATATGTATATATACTAGCAGAATATATACATATATGTGGAATATTTTATGTTTATATATACATATATATTATATTTATAGAATATATATGAAATATATATGTATATATTAGTAGAATATATATATATAGAATATTATATATATATATAGATACATACATACATTTTATCAAATATGAGCCTATTAATATTTCGAGTTTAGATATTATTTAGATAGATATATCTTTTTGTTATAAATATTAACGCCCTTTTTTGTGGTAAATCTTAAATATATTTATCAGGAAAGGAAGTGTGTCTACATAAGTAAGAACTTCATCCACTATTTATATATATTAATATATATTATTTTTATATATCCACAAAATATAAATGTGTACACATAGTATGTAAATAAATTTATATTATCATAATTTAGAATATAGTAAATGATTATAATTCAAAATTATAAGTATAAAAACAAATAATGAATGATATAAAATATTATTGTATAAAATATTTTTATTGTATTTGCATATAAAAACTAATGTTTAAATTACTAATTTGTTCAACAAATTTTTGTTAATAATTTAGTTCAATTTTATCATTATAGTATATAATATAATTATTACATTGAAGAATTAAAAATTCAAAAAAATATATTAAGGAACTACAACTTCTTCATTTTTTATTTTTTTTTATTTTTGGCTTCTAATGAGGGCTGAATGGATGAATTTTAGTGCTTGCTTCTTAAAAAATTGTCATGTCTCTTGTCATTCTAGGTCGAAGAACAAGATATTGAAATTGAAGAGGGCAAGTGGCAAACAACTCCGACTATCAAAGGCTCAAAGCTAGCAAACTGTACAAGAACTATAGTACTAACTATTGTTGTTAAACATTTGGAAATCAACTTTTCTAGCTCATTTTGCAAGCTGAGTTGGAATTGGTCTATTGGCATGTTTATTTTCTGTGCACACATATAAAATTATTAGTGTACATGAATATCTTGGAATGATATTAGATATGAACCTTTTTAGCATTTTTCATATTTGTGTATAATTAGTTTTTTATTTGTTAAAAATGTTCAAAATATTTTAAATATGATTTGGTACTAGTTTTTGTCCCATTAGAACTAAAACTAAAAACTAGACCTGAATCTTCGTCCTGAATTAAGATTCGAATATCTATCCTATCTTGTCCCAAAATTTCGAAACAAATCAGCATAGAGATTTTAGAGCTGCAATTCGGGACCAGTTCCAAAACTTTGAAAGAATTGAATATTCAGTATGGTATCAGAGATATCGAAATTTCCGAATCGAACCGAATCGTGAACAGACTACTTACTACTGTCGCAGTGATGCATCATTTCCCATCAATGCATCTAAGGTAGTAATCAATTTTACATGTGTACCAAGAAATATAGTAAAACATTCGAAGCTAAAAATTGTGAATAAATAAATATTGTGACAAACTTATTTATCACGTTTCTTTTTTTTTTTTTTAATATCTCATTCTCTCAATATTCTAAGTATGTATTACGTAAATTTTTTTATATTTTCTTTATGAGAAGCATTAAATTCACGCAATCTTAATTAATATTTCTTTATTTTTTACTTAAAATATCACTATCTCCCTGCTCTCTCGTATAGTTGTAATTCACTATGATTAATGTCGTTTTTTCCTCCCCTTGATATGTATAGTTACAAACTTATTCATTTCTCTCAAACTAGAAACTACAGGCTTTTAATATCACTACAGTGCTGTTTCTCGATATTAGAGTTGCATTTATTATTTTTCATGTGCATGCCCCATTGCCATTTTTATTGAAAGGAATTAGTAAAATCTTCTTCCTGTTCTTGTAATTGAATTTTGTCCTTTAATTTGTTGTCGTCTCAAATAGATATCGATTACTAGCTTTTTGATTGAATCATCTAATATGAACCAAAACTGAATTTATCTGTGGACATGTTTCTCATGGCAGTTGAGAGAGAAGAACCGAGGAAGAGGGATTAATTTATGGAGGAGATGAAGGATATTTTTGTCAAATTATTAAATATTTATTTGTTTTTTAATATATACGTTGAAGGGGTAAGAATTTTGTCATATCTTATAGTTGTCTTTTCCAATGTGTTTCCTAGTAAAAATCATTCCTATTTTCTTGACCCCTGTCCATTCCTGCCTTTCTAATTTTCTTTTTCATTATAAAATTCCATATTAAAATTTTGCAAAACTATAACGTTAAGTTATTGGATATCTTCTGATTTGTAAATGAGACAGAAAGATTATAAATATTCTTACTTTACAAAGACATGTATATAAAATAATGCACGAGAAAAACGTAAAAGAAACAAAATAATGAATATCACGTTTCTCTTCTTTCCCCTCCATTTTATTAGTATTATCCTTATGGTAACCCGATATTTTCTTTCTCTTTCATTTCTATTGAAAGAGGGCAGCACATGGGAAGCAAAATGAATTTGTCCAAATCATATTTTGGGGTTGGGATCTCATTATTTCCCCCAATATCCCCACCATATGCACCATGACTTGCTGCCCAAATCATCTTTTGGAGTTGGGATCTACTTGACGATGATACCTTTTAAAAACTAGTTAGAGAAAAAATTGGCCTCAGATCTTTCGTTGATCTCAGATATATCCTGTGCCTGTAGGTTTAGGATTTTAGGGTTTTGGTGATTGTAGTTTAAGGTTTTACGGTTAAGATTTCAGTGTTGCAAGGTATGGTAGCTTAGATTTGAAGGTTCTACACCAATTAATAGGGGTGTGGATAATTAAGGAATTTAGGGATTTTGGTTTGGGGTGTATATTTAAGTAAAATCTATAACCACCACAGTTAGTGGAAGGCTTAGTATGAACCCTATATATTTATTAAATGAATAAAAGGTAAAAAATTGTGTCAAAAGCCTAAGAAAATGCACGAGGTAAAAAGCTATTTGCCATGAGCTTTGAACTCCTTCGAGTAATTTTCCTCTACCGTTCTTTCTTTTCCGAGATCATATTGGGATAAAATCCTGTGCCTCCATACGTTCTCTCAACTCAAGACAAATCTCCGAGATTTGTATTGCATTTGGTCTAGAGGCCTTATCCACATAGCTCCCGTTGGCTTCATCATCCGCAACTCCTGTGAATCCTCAATAATTTCTGTACGCAAGCTAAAATTTTGTCTGCAAACCACTAAAGGAACACGACGTTTTTAAATTCATTTTATTACTGAAAACCTTAAACTATCAAAATAGAGCCTTCGGGTCAGAGATTGCTTTGTTTTTTTCCACAAAATTATCAGAATTTGAGACCTTAGAAATCGCTGTCTTTCTTTCTTTTTTAGCAACTGGGCAGAGAAGAAGACTGTGGATTCAAATAACAGCAGGCCATCCAAAACCTAAACCTTATATCATAAACCCTCTCAAACCCCAAATCCCATGCCATAAAAGACTATAAAACCCCAAACCCTATAAACCCCAAATTCCCAATCTAAAACCCTATACCCTAGATACTAAAACCCTAAAATTAATCTTTCATTCGTTTTCTTTTGTTATTTAACATTCCTTCATTTTCAAGTCAAGGCAGTTGCACTCCCAAAATAACTCAGTTGTCAACCAATGGCAAGATCCATGGAAGAAATCTGAGTCTCCTTCATAAAAAAAAAAAAAAATTCACGAGGCAAGATGGCCTTCACTTGTCTCCAAAAACTAGTACTCAGATTGTACATTTTAGGTTTTTAATCTTCCTCATAGAAGCTGCGAACCATAATAACCTCAATAACCATTGTCATTGAATCCCACATGCACATACGTTGTGTGGCACGTATAGGGACCAGTAAGATGTGTACTGAATTCACGAATGGCGGAATTAAACCACAAAAAGATTGTCATTACTGTTTTTCATTTCTGTTGCGCAAAAGATGCCACTTTAAGCCCTAGTTACTTGTTCAGAAACAGAATGCAAAAATACAGTTTGGGTGCAGCAACACTGAGCGATTCAGTGAGAGTATAGAACGGTAACCCTGGAAATTTCCTACAGGTCAGTGATGAAGCGGTCAGTGGGGATTTGTGTATTTTCTCTGAGGGCTAGATGCGTGTTGATAGAGTGGACTTTTGGCCAAGCAAACCAAGTTTTACAAATACACCTGAATTGGATCAATGATTCCACTGGCAACCTCATTGGGACTGTTCTCTTTTTTTTTTTTTTTTTTTAATAATGAGAATCTCAGAAGTATTTCTTGAAGAATGTCTTCATGAAGAATAATCAAATTCTGCATTTCTGTTTTTAATTCGAAATTTCCTGCTTCATCATCATCAACAACGGGCTCTAGTGCATAAGATTACTTGATTTGAACTATTCTAGTACCCAAGTCCCCATGTCTCAAAACCGACCAAAAGAGTAATGTGATCTGCCATTTTGAACTATTATATATAGAAGTGATTTTTTTTTAAAATATATAAAAATGAAAATTTTCTAGTTAGCACTTGATACTTGAGTCAAATTCTGAATGTGTCATTTTTTTACGCAGAGAAGGCATTATTACAAGAACCAAACAGCGCAGTATTTAGTTACATTCAGGGAATATGGCAATTTTTTTTAATGTTTAATACGGAATGGAGATCAGAATATTTTAGCTATTACGTTGTATACTATCCATGAGTAAAAAGGTTTTTGCAAACATCTTATGTGTCATGTACCTATAAAAAATGTTTTAAAATTATATATGTAGGTACAGAATTACGTAATAATAAATATAATTTTTTTTCTTGAAATATCTTGTTCTAATTAGGACTTAGAAGTCTGCATGAAAGCACCATAAAAGTACTAGGTTCCTTAGAAAGTGGGGGTTGATGGTGATCGCCCATGAAATATGATTAGAATTTATTCATATTTTCAGGTAAGTATACAGGGTACTCAGCAACTCTTGCAGGATTATCAACGTGTATCAGGGCAATTAATTAATGTACACAATAGGTCTTTTATTATTTCTGACAAAGCTCCTCCAGCTAGGGTGGCGTTTGTTAGCAGAATCCTTGGGTGACTGTATGGTCTGGCAACTAGAGCCTTCGAGAAATTTCTCCCTGAGATCGGCTTGGGACAGTGTGCTTCCTAAGAAGTAGCTTGATCTTGTTTTACAATCTATATGGAAGATGCAGATTGAAAATAAAGTTAAGGACCTAAGGTTTTTCTATGGCGGCTCTATAATGGTTCCTGGCGGTGGAAAGAGTGGTTCAATCCCTTGGTTTTGCTCTTTGTTCTAGGTGTAGTTTATGTAACTCCTCAACCGAAACTTATTTTCATTTGTTTGTGGAATGTCCAGTTGTGGCTGGGGTTTGGTCCATGTTGGCAGCTAGGCTTAGTAACCTGAACTTCATTTGTCCTCAATCTTTTTCTAGTTTTTTTTGGACTTGGTGGCTTCATGGTGCAAAAGGCATTCACTTGCACAGAGTCTCTGTCTCAGCCTTTTTATGGGAAGTTTAGAAGGGGAGGAATAGCTGTCTTTTTGAGGGGGCTACTCTCAGTACTTCCGTCCGGATGTTTAGGGTTGATCAGTTTCTATATTTAAATCAAAAGGACTTTGCTATGGTTATTCACAAGACACCAACTGTTAAATTGGTTCATTGGATTGGTGGAGGTTCATGTGATGTTATCTTGAATGTTGATGGATCAGTTTACAAGGCTCTTAATTCTTCAGGGGCGGGAGCCATTCTAAGGACTGGTGTGGCTGATTTTTTGGCTGCTTCTGGCAAGCCAATTACGGTACGTGATGCCTTGGAGGCTGAAGTAGTTGCACTGCTTGAAGGTCTGAAGTTGGTTTCTTCATCTTCAATTTCTTCAGTGAAGATTCAAATAGTTTCCCAGATGCTGGCTCTAGCGCTTTCGTCTTCTCATTCAGGTTACTTACATTCTCATGATTAGCTTCTGCGTCATATAGGTTGGCATCTCCGGCAGCTTCAGCATTTCTCAATCATTCACGTCTATCGCCAAGGCAATTAGGCAGCTAATTTCTTGGCTAAATTGGCGTGCACTTTGGATGTTCCTGTGCGGTTCTCATCATTTTCTATTCTTCCTAGACCACTGAAAGCCCTGTGTATCTTGGATAGGGATCAGATCCCAGCTATTCGTTCTTCTTTTCCCATAGATTTTGATCCTGGATAATTGCTGTATTTTCTCCTTTTTAAATAAACAACAGCACAGCTTCGGCCTTCCATTAAAAGGAAAAAAGGGCATTTTTGTTGATATAAAAACTCATTGAAGTTTCTTTCCTCTCTCATTTCATCCATTATTGAACTGGTTGGAGCTTTTTAACCAAATTCAATCTCTTTATTATCCTCTCTTTCTTTTGCTTTTCCTCTATAAGAATTAATTCAAATACTCACATCCGCCTCCTCTTTTATTCTTTCCTTTCCACTCCTTAATTCAATATAAATACACTCTTGATTATGGTTCCATTTCTCTCTACAATTTGTACCAAATTTTGTATTACAAAACTTTAAAATTCTTAAAACTACACTTCAATTATTTGTACTTCAAAAAAAATTATACAAAATTAGACAATTTACATTTTTTAAAGCAAAAACAATTTACTTTCACAAACCGCATAGGTCTTCTTATTCCTGATAGAATATTAGTTTGTTAAAATTTTGAAACTTCGGTGGCATGTTCGTTTTCAATCGAATTTCAAGATAATGTATAATATGAAGGTAGAGGACACATTTCTTGTCCATATTCCTAACTTCCAAAAACAGTCTCATCAATCAAGGTCTTCTTTCAAATTCATATCTAAACTAGTTAGGTTTGCAATCGCACAAAGTGCGAAAGTTGGTGTCTATGAAAAGGATCCAAAAAATCAAGGGATTTCATACAAAGTTGAAGATGATAAAAGCCATGTTGAGGCAGATATCGTCGTTGTTTTCTAATCATAATGGTATAAAAATAAATTTCTAATATTTCCAATTGGGATATATGCTCTAAGCTATACATTTCCTCTGTATGGTTTGTTTTACATTAACAGTTACGAGTCTTAATTTCTTGGCAAAAATATCTTTTTCCTCCACGCCTTAAAGATAAAGAAGAGAAAACTATCAATACCAGAGACGGAATTCAATTACGAAGAGGCATTATTTAGAGATAAACAAAAAATAAGCAGTATTATGATTATTAATATTACTAGTTAAATTCTCAAGAAACCCTTGATTTGAGAACATGTACTTAAAATTATGCTATACAAACTCCAACTATAAGTTTATAATCATCAAATCACATAAAAGCAAGCCTTCAAAGGTAAACTTGCAATATACTTAATTTTTTGTTATAAAAAAATTAGAATTTAAAGAATAAGCAGACAGCTTAGTCAATATATAGTTACTTGACGATCAACATAGCCAATTGACTAATTTTGTTGTCTAAACTAACGTGTTCCTTCCAATTACACAGAATTTAATTTCTCACATGCATGTTTTCATATGATTATATTTGCAGTTAGTGTTTGCCAAAAGAGGCAAAACAATTATGTATTTAATATATTATATATATATATATATATATATATATATATATTGCAAGAAAACATTGATGACAATGTCGCTAATGACAAGGAGAAGTTTTATCATAATGTAACTTATAGATTGTCCACTAGTTATATTCTATCTAATAGAAACAAGTCATGTATTAAAGTTACCATTCCACTAAAAATACTTTCCCTCCAAACTATAAACTCTATCAGTGAAAATGCTTTCGCTTCCAATCTATTGGTATTCATGGCTGAAAAGGGAGCTTTTGGACAACCACATCGTTTTGTCTTCACTATTTCTTTACGAGGTAAACTTTTTTTTTTTCAGTTTCTTTTTTAATGTCAGTTATTTTTTAGAATTTTAATTAAGTCTTGGTAAAATATGAAATATTTGTTCGAATAATTTAGTGCATTTTTAACTATTTTATAGGTTAAGATTATTTCTAAAAATATCAACATTAGAAGAGAATCTAGCGCTAAAAGGCATTGGTGAAGGAAAAGGTATGTCCTTATAAGCTTTTATCTTTATGTACATTAGAGGCTTTTTTATTAAAGTATAGTGATTTTATTTATTGTAATAATGATTCAATAAAATTTTGAGCTCTTTTAATTAACAAGGAGTTTCTTGTCTTGTATTAGTGTTTGTGATTTTAAATCTCACGGCAGCTCTATACTCTTGATATGTGACTGTGGAATTCTAAAGCATGTAGCTAAAGCCTATACATGTTCCATCTTTTTCAGATTTCAAGATGAATTCTTATCAAGTACATCTGAAAATGATGTTTTTGTGACAACGAATAGGGCTGTTCAAATTTATACAATACAAAAGAGTGAAGATGAACAACTCATGTTGTGCAATTTGATTCAGTAAATCATACTATCACTTGCAGCTACCACAAGTTTCAAACTTTAGGATGGTTGTGCAACTATCTGTATGTTCCAGACATAGTTGCAAAATATGGATGTTGCATCACCTGCAAATATATGTCAGCCACCCTTGAACTTTTACAAATTTTTATTTCTACTCTCGAATTTTAAAATGTGTGATTTAGCCCTCAAACTTTTAAAACATCTAAAAAATAGCCCTTCCATCAATTAAAACTATTAAGTGCTCATGGAAGTTCATCACATGACTTTCCCATGACCTATTTTATAGGTATTTTTATTCACTCAACTATCACAATGTAGTACTGTCCTTCTAATTCTTACAAAGTAACGTCTATATATGACAGGAAAAAACTATTGCGACTTGTGCGTCTCTCAGTTCTCTTTTTAGATTTTTTTTTTTTTTTTTTGGTAATTCACTTCTGCTTTCAAATTTATTCTTTTTTTTTCGTAGAGATGCCAAGAAAATTACTATTCATCAAGAACTGAATCGATTTTTTTTCTTCATCTTTGTGTCTTAGTTTTGTCTATTAAATGGTAAAATATGTTATTTTTGTTGTATGGTTAGATTCGAAAAAGTGTGAAAGAGTAATCTCAAGATTATTGGATAGCATAAAAGGTTTGAAGTTAGATCTTAAAATTGTTGTTGATAAATGAAGAAATTCGAAGAGAAGAGAGCAAGATTAAAGTAGAAGAATAATATTTTAGAAATAAAAAAATTGGAGAATGAGAGCTAAAATCTGGTATTATACTTGAACTTTTATTGTTGAAAGGTCTATTTTTAGGTGTTTCAAAAGTTTGAGGGCTAAAATCACATATTTTAAAGTTCGATGGTAGAAATAAAAATTTGTGAAAGTTCAAGGGAGGTTAGCATATTTTACCCTTAATTTAATAAAAAAGCTCATTATCGAATAAAAAACTAGTCATACCCCCAACACACCTTCGAATCATACTTGGGAAGGGGATTCTATAACGTTGGATTCTTGCACTACTGCTTAAGGACTACTCAGAAAACAACTGATACGTGTTTTTTAGTGTAGAAAATATTACCAACAAATTATACAATCAATCAAGCTTTAATAAAATGCCAACTACTAAAATCATACATATGGGCAAGTATAGTCATTGTATAGCGTACGAAATAGCAAGTATCAAATCCACGAGAACTTAGGCTCCCACCTTACTTTACCCAAATCTTTATTGTTTAGTCAATAAAATAAGAAGAGACTAAAAAGGAAAATAAATAAAGATAAAAATAGATATAAACCAAGGATACAATTTCGTGTAACTAGACAATTATCTTGAAAACACAAGATTGAATCATTTAACATTCATCACAATCAATTGTCATCTTGGCATCATGAAAGAATATAAAGTAAAATTCAATAGTTTCTCAAGTCATGAATCTACTTAGATAAATTCCACTTTGTTTTCCAATCCATGGCATTACTATCATTTGATTAATAATAACAGATTCGTCAATCAAGCTAATATAACCAAAACATGCATTAAGCTCAATTTCTTAAAACTATGAAATTAGCTAATAACCCTTTATCAAGGTGAAATAAACTAATCTTTGATCACTTAGTCCTATAATCTTTACTTCATTGTTCAAGCCCATTAAGATTTAACAAATACGACATCAATGCAATGAAACTCCTAACATTGTTTTGTTGAGTCAATTAGAAAAACTTGCATTAATAACCAATGATAACAAGTAATTAATTAACTCAAAATCATAATCTCCAAAATAATATCCAATTACAATCAAAATATTAAGCACATCATTGTTAAAGAAAAATAAACAAAGGATAAAAGATAAAACTCATAAACAAGCCCTTCTTCTTTTCTTGAAAACCTCATTTGAACAATGCTCCTTTGAGTGGTGATTGAGTAACTAGTTTGGATCCTTCAAATCACACATTTCTCTTGTGTTTTTCTTGTATTTATAAGTCTTCTTGATACCAAAACTCGTTGCTTGAGAAGTCTAGCCTGAGTAGAATTCAGAAAATAGCAAAATCATTTAAAAAAATACCAAATTCGTGCACATGATTTTTGCCTTCCAGAGTGGACCTAGCGCCGGGTCTAATCGACCCACCTGGCACCAGGTCTGTTCTACTTTCTCTATTTTTTCTGTTTAACCAGAATGGACCCGGTGCCTGGTCCCTTGGCTAGGCCTGGTGCCAGGTTCATTCTAAAATTGTTCACTTTTTTATTGAATTTAACTCAAATCTACCCAAATTTGTCAAAAACACTTTTTACAAGTAAAATGTCAAATAGAAAGGAATGTGCCTAGTTATTATAACAAAAGTATCTCAAAACAACCTCAAATAACTAGAAAAATAATAGTGATTTTAGTCCCTATCACATACCCCCATACTTGAACTTTTACTTGTCTTCAAGTAAACAAGAATTAAAACACTAAGTATTTAGAACAAGACAAAATAATTTAGCAAATTTTCCCTTAGAAAATTCATCCATAATGAAGACATAACCTTCTTCCAACCCTAAATATAAACTTGTCATTCACTCAACCCTTTCAAAACCTTATAAACTCTTCTATTAAATCAAACAATCACATGGCCATCAAAGTTAAGTTAAACAAGCTTATATCTAGTACAAGAAAATCATCCTACTCCTCAAGCAAAAACGTACATAACATAAATCATACAAGTCAAGGCATTTAACTAATTCAAATATTATAAACTCAAATTTACACAACTCAAGTTAGTTAAACAAGGAAAACACTTCATTCTCTATTTTTTCTATGACTTTGGGAATTGATAACCTCAAGTGCATGGATTTCTCTTCACACAATATATTGGCCCCCTTATCATCATTTTTTTCAGCAATTTTCTTTTTCTTTCCTTACCTTCTTGCCTTCGGGATGGTCTCAAGAGAGTGTGATGCTTCTTTATTTCTTCTCTTCCATTCATCATATTGGTCCCCTTTTCAACAAAAGGTCTCTCTCTCTCTTTTGTTTTTCTCATCAAATGAAAGCAATTTTTTTTCAACTCACACTCTTTCCTTTTCACTCAAAATTTTTTCCTGACATTCCTCTATTCACAACTCAAAGTCAAGCAAATTTTAAATCCATAATACAAGAATTAATTAACAACTCTTCCCATATTTCATCATACCATCCACATTCAACTTAAAGAATAAAACAAACCTCAAATACCAAATATAACCAAGGTTAACTTAAATTCTCAAGGCTTAGCAAAAATCCAACGTAATACACAAGTTTACCTTTTAATAAAAATCAAACCATAATGAATGACAAATCTATATCCAAAATTAGTAAGAAAATCATCACTCCATTATAGGCCAATAAGCGCCATTTAGCTCCAAAATCTCCAAACTTTCAATTTTTCCAATTTTTCAACAAAATTGTTTGGTACAAAGAAAATACTAGGATCATTGATAAAAACGCGGACAAGGAATATTACTAAACCACTCCCCCACACTCAAACTGGACAATGTCCTCATTGGCCAAAAATTAATTCAAGAAAGCATCTCCAAAAGGGCCAAAAAAATAAATAGAGTAGAAAGTTAGGAATACTCTCCAAGTGAAATAAGTTCCAATAGATATCAAAACATGGAATGGAGAAAAGGGCTAGTCTAAGAAGACTATATTCCTACCTACAAAAGAAAACATAAATAAAAGCACAAAGAAAATAAAAATCAAAACATGGAATAGAGAAAAGGGCTAGACTAAGAAGACTGTATTCCTACCTACAAAAGAAAACATAAATAAAAGCACAAAGAAAATAATAACAAAAATAAAACACATACCTAAATAAAAGAAAACAACTAAAAATCCTAAGAACACAAATAAAGACACGACTCACTCCTCCACACTTAAGATGAAAAATATTTTCCTTATTTGGGAGAAATAACACCTAACATCTCTAAACACAAAACAAAGATACAAACTCTTTCCATTCATCGTGCTTCCTTATCAAACCCTTGTCAAAGACATTTAAGCTTAAAGGAGAAAATAGGCAAGATGAATGTAGAAAGAAGGGAGGTTTTTGAAAAAAGCCATGTTCATGAAAATAATTTTTCTCAGTAAAACAAAACACATGAACCTCATTCTTAAACAATCCTTTAGACCCACAAATAACTTTTTCGACATATGAGTGCACATGGTATCTAAAGAATGTATCAAACTTGAAACCAACATTTTTCCCTTCAAAAGATTTGTCATAATGAAAATTCCCCTAAAAACATAGCATTTGAGTTTTCAAAGATGGGATCAAGAAATCCTTACTTTTCAATACATGATCTACAAAAACTAAATTACCTCCCTTTGGATGGTGTGAAGGGTAAAATTTGTCAACATCCACTAAGGACTTCGTATGATATAGCATGGATAAATCCAACTCCTTGAGGCATGTGAAGGTCAACACATCATCATTTAGACTATTGTTCTCCAAGAATTGAGAGGAACCTAAAAAATCGTGTGACAAGGAGAAGTTAGAATTATTAGCACATAGAGTAGAAACGAATACTTCTCTTGCCACATTGTGCAATTGCCCATCATATCCTCTCTCCTCTATTTGGGGGTCCTCTTGTTCAAGTGTATGGGCCTTTATGGCATCCTCAATCTGAAGGCTTAAAATGACAAAAATCATCAAAACGAAAGCATGTTAGGAAAACGAAAAATTTACCTCTATGATTGAATGGCCCTCTTCGCATTAGTGTAGATGTCTGTATAAGGATATTTGAGGCTAGTGGCTCACGTCCTTGCAAGTGTTTACTGCGTCTCATCCACGTGAAGCTTTTGATCTTCCGAAATGGTGCCTATAGCACAGCCATTGAAGGCTTAAAGATGTGGGTTTGCAATATGTTTCTCTTCTTTGTGAATGTTTCACAAATCCTTGTTTCTGAATTGGGTTTGCACTTTCAACGATTTGGTTTTTCTACATGTTCTCCAATGAAAAGCAAAAGCAATTATAGCTTCAATTTCTTTTTCATTTACACACCCCGAGAGAATGGCCACCTGCGGGAAAATAGAAATCTCTATGCTTTCTATTATCTTTCATGCAAAACAACACGGGATTCATCCGGTGTTATTTTTTTATATAATTCATTAACTAATTTAATAATTAATTAATTTTTTATTTAATCTTATTTTACCATTGGTCTTATTCATTGGAACAAATAAAATTATTTACCCTTGGATTTGAACACCAATAAATAATAAATTTTAATTATTTATTTTCTGAACTTTATTAAACAACCTAATAAATAATTAACAAATCCAAATAGACCAATAAAATAGCAGGCCTATATCTAGTTTTATATCTAGATTAATTTTCTAATTATTCAATTGGGCCCTGAATAATTAATTAACCAATTAAACTAGATAAAATAAATACTCTCTCTCAGACCTTTTATTTTATTCTAGTCTAATAATAAATTAGACTAATAAAATAAAATAAAATTATAATTATCAAGACCAATTCCTTAACTCAAATCTTTCATGATTTATGGGCCATTTCGGGGACCAAAAGACACATCACCTTGGCTACTAAAATAACCAAAATACCCCTACTATATAAATAGCTATATTTTGTATTTTAAATATTTTCTAATATCACCATAAGGAAATATTGACCCCAAAGACAATGTTGTGTTAGCACAGTCTTCGACTTATAGGTGTAGTGACTAAAATACCCCTCTACGCATCATCATGCAATTAGAGAGGAAGAGTATACTAACACCTCTCTAATAGACATCTACCATCCTTAGACCTCTAGTCCAATAATCTACGACTCCTGGAATATTTTCACTTTCCAAGAGAGCTACCTTAAAGTAAACAACAAAGTCATGTTCCCCAGGGCCCTAGATAATTAGATCATTTGAACAGTCATAAGGGGCGATATAGCGTAGAAACTATCTTGTACAAGTCTATCTTAACTAACTAGTTACATATACCCAACATACAAGTATATATTAGTTCTACGAAAGAACCTCAATTACAATATATCAAAGTATATACTTCTAGCTTCGTCAGACTACCAACTCATACTCAAGCGGTAGAATATTAGTCCACACTGTAATAGTAATAGTCTGGATTTTTTTTTAAATAGTACTTTTAGAAACTACTATTACAAGTCTTATTCTACATATTCGAAATACATTCATACTATGAAGTGCGTGGACTACTCACTGGCTAAAGGTAAGCCACTCCCTTGCGCGAGGAAGGCTTCCTTGCTGAAGCCATCAGCGAGGAAGTTTCTATTGCAATTTGCAATGCTGCGTGGTCAACAATTTTGACCGTGCAACTGGGCGGGCCGGGTCCACCCGCCTGGATCCAGCCTATAGGTTATCCCAAGGGCTGTGATCTAATGTGGCAGGTGCATGGACTCGACCTGAATAAAAAAACTTTTTTTTTGTCCCATACCTGGCGAAGTTATTTTTATTGCAATAGTTAAAATTCTCTAAATATTTTGCATGAAAATAATAGGAAAGGAAAATTAGAATTAAACAAGATCATTAATTAATTAATGTGTTTAATTCTATTATTTGGATATTTAGGTTAAAAGAATAGAAAAGCATGAAAACGTTTACAGTATTCTAGCATGCTTATTTCTTTTTGTACCCTATGTGCGCATTTTCTCAAAGACCAAAGTCTTTAAGAATTTTTGACAAAGAAAAATATTATTCTTAAATCAAATGGTTAATTTTAATTCAAACAAAAATTAATTCTTGGATATTTTCTCAAAGGATTTTATCCTTGACATAGAAAATATATTGGATTTAGATATTTTTGTGAATTAAAATAGAAAATCATTTTGATTGAATTTTAACAAGAAATTTTGTTTTTGTCAAATTAAACTTGAGATCAAAATCTCTCAAAAGTTTTATTGGAAAATTTTGAAATTATTAAGTTTATTAACTTAAATAAAATTAATCCGGAGAAAATTTTCTCAAAGGGTATAAACCTTGACATAGAAATTTTTATGAGTTTAGATATTTTATTTTGAGTTAAAAGAAAACTTAATTGAAATTTTCAAAAGATATTTTCCAAAAAAATCCATTATTTTAAAATACTAAGTCGGATAGGGGTTCCAACGGCCCCACGGCTTCCATCACGATTCTCATTAGAGATCGTGGGTCTCCTCGTGTCACCCTGAGAGTGAACTCGTATAGGATGGGGATACCACAAGGATCTAGAACTAATGGATTGTGGTCCTTTGTCTACTCAAGCTAGAGGGGCTTTGAATCTTTATCACTTTCATGAATGATTGTACAAGGTTTGGTTATGTCAACTTGATGAAGTGCAAGTCTGACTCTTTTGAGAAGTTCAAAGAGTTTAAGGCTAAAGTGGAGCATAGGACATGTAAACTAATCAAAACCTTACGATCGGATTCTGGTGGAGAATACCTCCTCAGTGAGTTTAAGGATTACATGGTATATCATGGAATAGTATCCTAGCTATCTACACCAGGTACACCCCAATAGAATGGAGTAGCTGAGAGAAGGAACAAGACATTAATGAAAATGGTCCAAAGCATGATATCCCATGCTACTCTTCTAGTCTCTTTTTGGGGATATGCCTTGGAAATAGTAGCATACATTATGAACTTGGTGCCTTCCAAGTCAATACCTAGGACACCTTATGAGATGTGGACTGGGCATAAGCCAAGTCTAAATCACCTAAGGATATGGGGCTGTCCAGCTTATGTAGTGATCAAGGAAGACAAGCTAGAACGAAGATCAAAATTATGCTACTTTATTGGGTATCCAAAAGGGACAAAAGGAGGTTAATTTTATCATCCCAAGGTAAGTACTAATGCTAGATACTTGGAGAATGATCAACGTACTTCTACCAAAAGCTCAACAAGGTTGGAACTCGAGGAGAAGTTATCTTTCGAATCAACTTCTTCAGACCTAATTATGGAATAAGAAGAGGCACAGCCTTAAAATCTTGTACAAATGGAGCTTCGTCGTAGTGGAAGGATATCTAGAGTTCCAGAAAAATGGACAAGAGAGGCTTTTGAGCTGGTCTCTAACCATCAGGAAACAAGATCCCACTAGATACGAAGAAGTTATTGTTGATGTCGATATAGATTTATGGCATGAAGTAATAAAAACTAAGGTTAAGTCTATGTACTTCAATCAGGTTTGGGATCTTGTAACTTCACTTGAAGGGATAAAACCCATTGGGTGTAAATGGCTATACAAGAGAAAAATGGGAGTGGATGGGAAGGTAAAAAGCTTCAAAGCTAGACTTATGGCAAAAGGTATACTCAGAAAGAGAGAATCGATTATAATGAAACCTTTTCCCCGATAGCCATGTTTAAATCCATTCGTATCCTCCTTGCCATTACATGTCATTACGATTATGAGATATAGCAAATGGATGTCAAGATGGCATTTCTTAATGGCCATCTTAACGAAGACATCCATATGTCCCAATCGAAAGGTTTTATTGCTAAGGGCCAGGAACATATGGTCTGTAAGATTAAGAAGTCCATTTATAGACTTAAGCAAGCATCTAGAATATGGAACATTCATTTTGATAAGATTGTAAAGTCTTATGGTTTCATTCAAAACGAGAATGAACCATGCGTGTACAGGAAATTAGAAGGCATAAATTTGGTTTTTCTTGTCCTATATGGGGATGACATTCTACTTATTGGGAATAATGTAGGGATATTGTCATCTACTATAGTTTGGCTGTCTAGTCAATTTAGTATGAAGGATTTAGGAGAAGCCAGTTACATTCTTGGGATTAAGCTTCTAGAAATAAAAAGTAGAGAATGTTAGGATTATCCCAAGTAACATGTATTGACAAGATGCTGGCCAAGTTTAGTATAGACTCATGCAAGGGAGCCCTAATCCCTTGCAGATATAGGTTGTCTTTTTGTTCTAAGGACTGTCCTAAGTCTCAAGAGGAAAAAGACAGGATGAGTAGGATTCCCTACGCTTCGGATGTGGAAGTCTTATGTACGCCATATTGTGCACTATGCTAGATATTTACTTTGCTATAAGCTTAGTTAGCCAATATCAGTCAAACCCTGGGGAGGTTCATTGGCAAGTTGCAAAGCATATTCTTAAGTGCCTCAATGATACAAAAGATTATATGCTAGTTTATAGGGCTAATAACTTGGTTCCTACTGGATACACAAACTCAGATTTTCAGGTGGATAAGGATGAGAGAAAATCTACTAGTGGATATGTCTTCATCTTGTCTGGAGAAGTTGTTTCATGGAGAAGTATCAAGCAATCTTGTATTGCTGACTCAACCATGGAAGTTGAGTATGTGGCAGCTTCGGAAGCATCTAAGGAAGTAATCGGGCTCCGGAAGTTCCTTTTAGAACTTGGAGTTATGCCACACATGGACAAACCGATTGTGGTGTATTACGACAACTCCAGAGCTATCTCGCAATCTAAAGAACCCAGGAACCACAAGAATGGAAAGCACATCCAGAGGAAGTACCGCCTGATCTAGAATTTCATTCAGAGATGAAAAATCGTGGTGGAACAGATAGCCTTAGAGAATAACCTAGCAGATCCATTCACCAAGCCTTTGGCTGAGAGAGTCTTCAAGAGACACTTAGACGCCATAGAGGTGGGCACCTATAGACTTTCTTAGTCTTAGAGTGCAAGTGGGAGATTGTTGGAATATATGCCCTCTAGACTAGTTTATCTGATGTAATTATCGGATTTATTAATAAAAGAATTTATTCTCAAAATTTGTTTGTGAATTTACATTTTATTTATGCACGATTTTCATTTGGAAAGAACCCATTGTGTTTAAGTAAGTGATCCATTTGAATGGTGGTCTTTTATAGTAAGGTATGGATTACGGGTTACTTAACACATAAATATTTGTTCTTAACCAATTGATAAGAATGGAAATCTTATCATGTTTAGGTTATTGTGTTATGAATTCCAAATGGGAAATGGCTTACTTTTAGCCAGTAAGTAGTCCACTCACCTCATAGCATGAGCGTATTTCGAATACGTAGAACAGGACTTGTAATAGTGGTTTCTAAAAATACTATTTAAAAGAAACCTAAACTATTACTGCTACAGCGTGGACTAATACTCTACTACTTGTGTATGAATTGATAGTCTGACGAGGCTAGAAGCATATACTTTGATATATTGTAGTTGAGGTTCTTTCGTAGAAACAATATACTTGTATGTTGGATATATATATATATATATATATATATATATATATATATGAGTAGTTAGTTAAGACAGACTTGTACAAGATAGCTTCAACGCTATATCACCCCTTGTAACTATTCAAATGGTCTAATTATTTAGGGCCCTGGGAAACATGACTTGGATATTTACTTTAGGGTAGCTCCCTTGAAAAGTGGAAACATTCCAAGAGTCGTGAATCATTGGACTAGAGGTCTAAGGATGGTAGATGTCTATTAGAGAGGTGTTAGAATACTCTTCCTCTCTAATTGCATGGCAATGCGTAAAGAGGTATTTTAGTCATTACACCTGTAGGTCAAAGACTTTGCTAATGCAAGTATTGTCCTTGGGGTTAATATTTTCTTATGATGATATTAGGAAATATTTAAAATGCAAAATATAGCTATTTATATAGAAGGGGAATTTTGGTCATTTTAGTAGTCAAGGCGATATGTTTTTTAGTCCCCGAAATGACCCTTAAGTCATGAAAGATTTTAGTTAAGAAATTGGTCTTGATAATTATGGGTTTTTATTTTATTAGTCTAATTTATTATTGAACTAGAATAAAATAAAAGGTCCGATAGAGAGTATTTATTTTATCTAGTTTAATTGGTTAATTAATTATTCAGGGCCTAAGGCTGAGATTGAGTAATTAGAAAATTAACCTGAATATAAACTAGATAAAAGGTATAAATTTTTATATTGGTCTATTTGGGCTTGTTAATTATTTATTTGGGTTGTTTAATGTAGCACAGAAAATAAATAATTGAGATTTATTATTTATGGGTGTTCAAGCCCATGAATAAATAATTTTATCGGACCCAATGAATAAGACCAAGGGGAAAATAAAATTTAAAAATAATAAAAATAATAATTATTTATTTATTAATTTAATTAATTAATTAAAATAAAAAATAAAAAAATAACACGGGATGGAACCCGTATTGTTTTGCGTGCAGGATAATAGAAAGCATAAATGCTTTTTATTTGCATGCAAATGTCTTCTCTCTCGGAGATGAATTCAAATGCATGGTACATGAATTGAAACGGATGCTTGGTTCTTGCATGTTCTAGGAGTTGGTTATTCATAGAAGCAAAGCAAAGAAAATAGGTTTTGTTGTTCATTTTGCATTGACATAAACCAAAACCTATTTTACTAAGAAAGCTTCGATGAAAGCTTATCAAAACCCGATCTTCAAGCATTCACCGGTTGTGCTACGAGCACCATTTTAGAAGATCGAAGGCTTCTCGTGAATGAGATGTAGTAGACGTTTGTAATGACATGATCTACTAGCCTCAAATATCCTTATACAGACATCTACACCAATATGATGGGAGCTATTTAATCATAAAGATAATTTTTTTATTTTCCTAACATACTTTTGTTTTGATGATTTTTGCCATTTTAAGCCTTCAATTACTATCAAAGCTATGGTTTGGCAAATGTAGAAAGCATCTTAAGCTTAACTAAAATAAGAAAATATTTATTTTGGTTGAAATCTGTAATCCTTCGTATTTACTAGTATGGGTAGTTTCACTGTAAGCTTCGAAAGTGGACGCATAGGAACAATATATTTTACTTGCTTTCATATATATCTTGTAAGCCCAGTGTTTTTAAGGGCATGGGTGCTTGTTTGAATGACTTTTGATTGAAAATGGAGAAGAAATCGAAACAAAACACGCTGGATGCATTCTAGAGAATAAGGCACTGTGCAAGCCATGATATAACCTGAGTCTATGTATCCAGTAGGAACCAAGTTGTCAGCCCTGTAAACCAGCATATAATCTTTAGTACCATTGAGATACTTAAGAATATGCTTTACAACTTGCCAATGAACCTTCTCAAGGTTTGACTGATATCTGCTAACTAAGCCTAAAGCAAAGCAGATATCTGGCCTAATGCACAGCATGGCATACATAAGACTTCCCACAGTAGAAGTGTAGAGAATCCTACTCATCCTATCTTTTTTCTCTCGAGACTTAGGACAGTCCTTAGAACAAAAAGACAACCTATGTCTGCAAGAGATTAGAGCTTCCTTGCATGAGTCCATGCTAAACTTGGCCAGCACCTTGTCAATATATGTCGCTTGGGATATTCCTAACATTCTCTGCTTCTTATTTCGAAGAAGTTTAATCCCGAGAATGTAACTGACTTCTCCCAAGTCCTTCATACTAAATTGACAAGATAGTTAAACCTTAGTAGATGATAAAGTCCCTACATCATTTATAATGAGTAAAATATCATCCACATATAGAACAAGAAAAACCACATTTATGCCTTTCAATTTTCTGTACACGCATGGTTCATCCTCATTTTGAATGAAACTATAAGACTTTACAGTCTCGTTAAAATGAATGTTTCATGTTCTAAATGCCTGCTTAAGTTCATAAATGGACTTCTTAAGCTTGCAGACCATATGTTCCTGACCATATGAACTTCTTTTTTTTCTAACTATTCCAGTTGTTCATTAAGATGGCCATTAAGAAATGTCATCTCGATATCCATTTATCATATCTCATAATCATAATGACATGCAATGGCAAGAAGGACATGGATGGACTTAAGCATGGCTACTGAGGAAAAGGTTTCATCATAATCGATTCCCTCGTTCTGAGTATATCCTTTTGCCACAAGCCTATCTTTGAAGATTTCCACCTTCCAATCTACTTCCCTTTTCCTCTTGTATAGCAACTTACACCCAATGGGTTTTATCCTTTCAGGTGAAGTTACAAATCCCAAACCTGATTGAAGTACATAGACTCAATCTCGGCTTTCATTGCTTCATGCCATAGATATGCATCGGCATCAGCAATAGCTTCTTTGTATCTAGTGGAATTTTATTCCTGATGTTAGAGACCAGCTCAAAAGCCTTTCCTGTCCATCTTTCTGGAACTCTAGATATCCTCCCACTACGACGAAGCTCTGTTCGTATAGGTTTCTGAGACTGTGCCTCTTCTTGTTCCATAATCGGGTCTGAAGAAATTGATTCCAAAGATAACTTCTCCTTGAATTCCAACATTGTTGAACCTTTGGTAGAAGTACTTTGATCATCCTCCAAGTATCTAGCATTAGTACTTACCAATACTTTTTGCTTCTTGGAATGATAAAAGTAACCTTATTTTGTCTCCTTTGGATACCCAACAAAGTAATATAATTCTGATCTAGGTTCTAGCTTGTCTCCCTTGACCAATACATAAGCTGAAGAGCCCTATATCCTGAGGTGATTTAGACTTGGCTTACGCCCAGTCCACATCTCATAAGGTGTCCTAGATATTGACTTGGAATGCACCAAGTTTAGAATGTATACCACTGTTTTCAAGGTATAACCCCAAAAAGAAATCAGAAGAGTAATATGAGACATCATACTTTGGACCATTTCCATTAATGTCTTGTTCCTTCTTTCAACTACTCCATTCTGCTAGGGTGTGCCCGGTGCAGAGAGTTAGGATACTATTCCATGATGTACCATGTAATCCTTAAACTCACCGAAGAGGTATTCTCCTCCACGATCTAATCGTAAGGTTTTGATTAATTTACCTATCTGACACTCCACTTCAACCTTAAACTCTTTGAACTTGTCAAAAGAGTTAAACTTGTGCCTCATCAGGTAGACATAACCAAACCTTATACAATCATCCATGAAAGTGATGAAGTACTCAAAGCCCTCTTTAGCTTGAGTAAACAAAAGACCACACACATCAGTATGAACAAGACCCAATATCTCATTGACTCTATCAACCTTTTGGGTGAACAACCTTTTGGTCATTTTTCTCATAAAACAGGATTCACACTTAGGCTAACTTTCCATTCTTAATGATCCCAGGGGCCTATCATGGATGAACCTCTGAATCCTAATTGAATTAATATGATCTAACCTTAGATGCAAAAGATATGAGTCATTGACATTGGTCTTTCTCTTCTTGCCTAAAGATTCAAATTGAACGTTATTTATTTGATTATTTATATGATTTAAAAAAAATAAGTTTCTATACATGTGCCTTATACATAAAACTTCTCCACTTATACTGATAATAATACCAGAATGAAAAGAAATAGAATATCCATGATTTATTTACTTTGCAACTGAAATTAAATTTTGTCTAAAACCTGGTACATATAAAATATCCTTTAATACAATTACTTTATTACAATAAAAAATAAGATCCAACTCTCCCACTACAAAAGCATATACTCGTGCTCCATTTCCAACTTGTAGTCTATGCTCGCCCTTTTAGAGTCTTCTTATCTTCCTAAACCCCTGCAAGGAGTTACAGATATAATCAGTGGCACCAAAATCAACAATCCAAGTGGAAGTTGATCCAACCATTGAAATAGACTCTAGATAGAGAACAATACATGTAGGGTTTTTCTTAGCATGAAGTTCTAGACACTCATTTTTCCAGTGTCCCTTCTGCTCGCATTTGAAGCATTTTCCTTTGGGCTTGTTGGGCTGGTTCTTGGGCTGGGCGTGTGCATTTCCCTTCTTCTTCTTAAACTTCCAGGCTTAGGCCCAGTTTTAGAAGAAAAAATCCTAGCAATCATAGCCTTGGACTATGGCTTCATGACCTTCTCTGCCACCTGGAACTCTTTCATTAACTCAGTTAAAGTCATATTCAATTTGTTCATGTTGTAGTTCAACTTGAACTGAGTAAAAGAGCCTAGCAGAGATTCGAAAACTATATCCACTTGGCTCTCGAGGTCAATAACAGCCCATAAGACTTTCGCTTCCTCGAAAGCAGTAATTATTTTGAGCA
This sequence comes from Voacanga thouarsii, assembly GCA_026120185.1. Taxonomy (NCBI): domain Eukaryota; kingdom Viridiplantae; phylum Streptophyta; class Magnoliopsida; order Gentianales; family Apocynaceae; genus Voacanga; species Voacanga thouarsii. Next base: position 54,928 of record JANUWF010002064.1, on the reverse strand, counting down.
TATGCTCCCTAACTGATGCTCCATCAGCCATCTTAGTGTTTATGATCATCCTAAGAGCTTCCTACCTTACGGGCCGGCTCTTATCGGCAAACATCGTGGCTAGTGACTGGCTAATGTAGTACGCAGTGGCCATGTGCTCGTGTTTGGACTGGAGCACATTAGACATGGAGGCCAACATGTAGCAACAAGCCATCTTGTAACACCCCAACTAAAGGTAATAGCGGAAGCATATCAACACCGAGTGTTGCCTCGTCCAGTTACCCAGAGAAGGGGTTTTAATAGCAAAAAATCTAACAGAGTATTATCCAAAAGGGAAACACCTGGACCTATTCTGCTGTCACTGTGGTATCGTCCTCTATCCGTAGGTCCTTCCAACTCCGGATTCTACAAAAAGGTAAGATCAAAAACACGTGTGAGTGGAAAATCACTCAGTGAGTCTCGTGTGTGCTAATGTTTTATTAAAGAAGTAGAGTACACAAAACTTTTATGAAATAACATATTATTTATTCATTAGAAATGAATCCAAAACTCTTTAATGAATAGTGTATTCAAAACTCAATAATTTTTTGGAAAACGATGTTTCAACTTTCAAATCATTGCCCTATTTTTTTTCCAATCATAGGCATTTCTCCAACAGAAGGTCAGCCTGTATGCAAGTCCCGCAGTCCTTACCTTCAGCTACACGGTCTCTAGTGCCAGGGACTATGCCTTATAGCACGTCACTCGTGTCATGCAGGAACGGTGAGCAGCGTACAAATGTACCTCAACTTGCACTTAGGAATCTTTTACTTGCCACCATAAGTTAGGGGTCTCAATCCTGACGTCAATCACCATCGAGGTGGCAAGGGATTGAACACACTGAGTGTACCCGCCCGGTATCATGTGAACAATCCACCATCATAATCAATAGGCAATTGCCAGGCTCTAAATGGCTAGCCAGGATGACTCATCTCAATGTCCTATCGTCCTGTTTGAAGTAAGACAATCCCCAGAACTGATCAGGTTACTTGGGGTAGTCTATCTCTAACATGGGCTAGTATAAAGATCAAAGTCCTTGCTGAGTACTCAACGTCAATAATACTAACCCCGTCTGGCTGATCAGGCCAAAGGGTTATCTGTTCACACAGAATTTTCATATCAAAACAATTTTGGGGCAAAACAACATTTTTTGAAAATCATGTTGAAACCGGATAAAAGGTTCTATTCACACATCAAAATGTATTCTCAAGAGTAACCGGGTCATTTTCCCCATACTCAATCACAAAAGTCATTTCCAAGGGTATTCAGGTCATTTTACCGATACCCGATTCCAAAAGACTTTTCAAAGGTATTCGAATCATTTTACCCTTACCCGATTTAAAAAATATTCACAAGAGTTCCAATAGGGATATTTCGGTCATTTACCAAATACCCAAGTTCCAAAGGTTTTCATAAAATATTCCAATTAGGACATTTGGAGCATTTTCCAAATACCCGATTCCAAAAATGAACTTATTTAAAGAAATCCAAAATTCTAATTCCAAAAGAAGATTAAATTCAATGTTTCCAAACATATTTTCATAAAATGTCCCAAACGGTAAATAATATAGCATTTCATGGAAAAACAATGCACACTAACTTTAAAAGAGTTTTAGAAATCCAAGGGATTGACCTCGTGTCCTAAGCAATCATTTCCGTTCATGGCTATTTAACCTTCGTTTCTATCATTTTCGATGTTCCGTTGACCGTTTATCGCTAAACCTACATCAAACATCATTTTCGGGTCAATTCGTATTTGGCCGAAAAATAGCCGACGTGCCCGACGGTTAGCCGACGTTCAACCGTCGTTTAGCCGATGGGGCCGACAGAGGCTGATGGTTAGCTGTCGGTTAAGGGAAACGTTTAACTTTCATTCACATCGTTTTTCTGTCGTTTGATCAATTCTTTCATTTTTATTTTTCCACATCATTCCTCCCTTCATAAACAAGGGATTCACTTCATGTTTCCCCAATTAATTTATCCAAAATCACATGAGTAGTCACCCTTAAGTCCATTCATTTTCGGACTACTTTTTGAAATTTCACTGGTTTGACACACCATTTTGTTTTACACATAACTTTCAATTTACTGCTCCGACTTGGCTCCATGATATACCAAAATGACCGTAAGACTCTTAAATTTAATTCAGTGAAGGCCATTTTTAGAGTTCTGGTTCCAGTATCACAGTACTGGGCAAAAACAGCCTCAGTAGTTTTGACTTAGTTTCACTATTCATTTTTCCTTAACATTCTGCAATTTTCCAGTTTGACACCCTAACTTGTTTTGCCCATAACTTTTAATCCACAAATCCAAATGATGTCAAACCAATTGTAAAATATCCTTAAGACATTCTTTTACAAGTTCCAATTCATGGAGTACCAATTCTGTTGTCCATTTTGTTCAGTTTTGAACACAAATATCCAGTAGTAAAATCTCGTTACCGATTTGGCACCTTTTACTATTTTCACCATAACTTTTGATACATGAATCCGATTAACCTCAAACTTGTTCTAAAATGTCTCTATGATCCTTAGCTACAAAGATATATGCCTTATTTGTTCAAATCCAGAAATATTACAGATTTACTAAACATAAAACCTCCCAGAATTTTCTGCACACAAGGACAGCTTTCACACAACTTCACCTAACTAGTTTCCATAATTCACACATAAACTTCTCACAATATATATACCAAAATGATCTCCATGCTTTATATAATAACTTTACTTCAAGTAAGGTAGATCTTTTCCTTTTCTTTGCTGCATTTGGAGGCTGAACAGTCCAAGCATCTTCTTGCTTTTGTCTCTCTCTTTCTCTCCTCTCTATTTCCAGTTTCTCTCTCTCTTTCTTCTCTATTTCCTTTTCTTTTCTCTTCTCTCTTTTCTCTCTTGTTTGCTCCAAAATTCTGGCTATCTAAAGCCATTTTAGTTGGCCTTCATGGCCTATATATAGAGGAATATGGTCTTCAAGTCAAAGGTGCATTAAATGGCCTTAACATTTGGAAGCCCTTGATTGGTCCACTTAGCTACTTAGGTGTTCTTTGGAATATTCAAGAGTTCTATGGAATTCTTTAGAAAGTTCTTGCATGAACGTTCTTGTAACCATTCATAGAATCAACACTTTGTGAGTTTTCATTGGTCCATATGGTGATGAAGTGTAGAAATTCCTAGAATTCTCAAGAATTAATAGATATTTTATAATCTCGCATGGCCAGGCATAATCAACCATGATTAACTTACTCAAATCAAGATTAGCTTAATTAAGCTTGGTCAAATGAGGTCACAAAGGTGGTCCAACTTGGTCAAACTTTTCATGCTTGTGGGCCATTGTTATTTAATTCTTGTGGGCCCTCTAAACTATCTCAACTTATCACAACCAATCAAATTTGAAACACTTGACCTCATTAACCAATCAAATAGAAGCACTTGTCTTCATTAACCAATCACTAAACGACACTTATTTTCATCCACCAATCATAAGAAGCCACACGTCCCATTTCCAACTGTAATTTTCTATTTTCTTCAGAAATGATCAAAATCGGGTTCGTAACGGAAAAAATATTTTATTTCACTATCCAACTCCAAAAATTCCACTAAATCCATTGGTAACACTTAAATTCTTCAATTCCCTCTCTACTTGGTCAAATTTGCGGTTGAAGCCACGAACGAAGTCAAAATGACGAAAATGCCCCCGATACCCCGTGTAGCACAATGTGCGTCTCATTATACTGATCAATTTCTCTTTCTAAAGTACCCTAAAATTCTTATTTTATTAATCTTAATAGCCTTCCAAAAATTTGGGGTACGGGTAGAACAAATCTAATAATTACATCCAGGTCCCGACAAAACTTTTTTTTACCAAAGTATTCATCTCAATACACCGATCAACTTTTGTTCTGGCCGTTGATATAAACTCTCATCCCATTATAGGTAGTAGCAAATCGAGAGTAAGAAGGTGGGGTGTTACACATCTCGTCGGCCTTCTTCCATGCCTTCTCAGCCTCGTACTCATCAACGGTGGAGCCTTCCTCAATAACATGGCAGGTTTCATGAGAGGACATATTTATACTCTTCGCCTGTAAGTATTATGTCCAAGTTCTTTTTTCAGTCCACATAATTTGGACCTGTTAACTTATTCTCTCGAAGAATAATGGCCAAAGGACTAGAAGAACCTCCACTAACCATTTCTAAAAAATCAAAAAATAAAAGAAATCTCAGTTTGTGGAAAAATAAAAATAATTTGTGCACTTTATCCTCATATTAAATCCGATAATAATTAATCCTATCACAATTATCTTTAATATGATTAATTTGGCTCTTAGAAAAACTTATATAACTTCTTGGGAAGATTAATAGTTTGCTAAGCTAAGTGTATTAACCACCACAAATTAATTTTCCTTCTAGGTAATGATCTAGAAGATAACTCCATCGATGGGATGGTCATTTCTTCTCATTTCCTATAGACATTCCTCGCACTATAACCTCCAACGTGTGCTGGCCGATCATAGCACCTGTCTCGAGTTATCAATTACATTCATCCATTAGTTCTAGATCTTTGTGGTATTCCCATCCTATACGGGTTCACTCCCAGAGTGACACGAGGGGACCCACGATCTCTAATAAGGATCGTGATGGAAGCCGTAGAGTCGTTGGAACCCCTCTCCCACTTAGTCTTTTAAAACAATAGTTTTTAAAGAAAATATCCTTTTGAAAATATCCCATTAAGTATCTCTTAACTCTTTGTAGAATATCTAAATTCATAAATCTCTATGTTAAGGTAAAATTCTTTAAGAGATTTTCTATGAATTTATTTTACACAGTTCAGAACTTAATAATTTTCAAAAATTTTCCTTTTAAACTTTCTAGAGACTTTGGTCTCAAGTTTAATTTGACAAAAACATTTTTCTAGTGAAAAAATAAAACAAAATGGCTTTCTATTTTAACTTACAAAAATATCTGAATCTAAAATATTTTCTATAGTAAGGATTAAATCCTTTGAGAAAATATCTAAGAATTATATATATATATATATATATATATATATATATATATATATTTGTCCAAGTTAAAAAAATAACCATTTTTAATCTGAAAATTATTTTTCTTCTCATAAATTTCCCAAAGACTTTGGTCTTTGAGAAAGCGTGCATATAGGGTACAAAAAAGAATTAAGCATGCTAGAAAACTGTAAACATTTTCATGCTTTCCTATTTTTTTAACCTAAGTTTTCAAATAATAGAATTAAACACATTAATTAATTAATTAATTATCTTATTTAATCTTAAATTTATTTTACTATTATTTTTCATGCAAAATATTCAAAGAATATTAGCTATTGCAATAAAAATAACTTCACCTAGTATGGCATGAAAAAAAATTTCTCCTGGTTCAGTGCACCCACCACACTAGATCATGGCCCATCGAAAAACCCATGGACCACAATCCCGGGCGGGTGCCCACAACCCGGGTGCCTGCGCAGCAGCTTGCTCAATTTCGGCGAGGAAACCAAGCTTCACGTGCGGTGTTGAGCCGAGGCCATCTCGGGCCCGGCTGCAGCTCCAAGCCACGGCTGGCTTAGGCGGCTTCAACTCCCCTCACATCAGTAGCGCGGCTCGGCTGCTATAGTACTTCATCTTCTTCGTTTTTCCTCCTCTATTTCAGACATTTCTTTTCCGCAATTTTTTCACAGACTCACCAGAATTCATCCAAAACAATCCACAAATGTCTATACCTTTAATTATAGGCTTACATGAATACTATGAAAACCACAAAAATTAATTACAAATGTTCCTATGTCTCAACCACGAGACATATAAAGCATAAACTACCCATACCAAAAAACACAAAGGTTCACAGATTATGATCAAACAATCATCTGACCATTTTTATTTATTAACATGCATCCTATATTGCCATATAAACCTGGCTCTGATACCACTTGAAAGTAAATATGGCAAGAAACGAAACTCATAGAAGCATGTCGCAGAACAGAGCAAACGCAGAAAAATAGCGAAAGAGCTATATTTTCTTTTTTACCTCTGTGCTTTATCGTTTGTCTAGGAGGTGCCGGCGATCCTGTCTGAACCACTACTGGTTCTGTGATCCTTTCTTCAGGCTGTTGTCCCGCAAGCCATCGGCTTTGTCTGGGCATCAATGCAATGCTTCAGGTATTTCGGAATATAACCCATGCCTGAAAGCCTAGTGAAAGCTAAGAACGAAGAAGGTGATCTTCATTTTCTAACTGGATGCTATCAGGCATTAATCAGACAGGTTTTGCGTCTCCATTCTTGCTATTGAATAGCACGAGAGAACACAGTCTCCAGAGAGAATAAGAAAAGCTTGAGGGAAAAAAATAATGTTCTGTGTAAAACTACCTCTGTTCACTTAAATCCCAACTCTTTGATAATAGGCTATTACCCAGGCATTCAAAAATCAAACAGAGGTGATAGAATCAAAGAAGCCCTAAGGCCCATATCATGTTAAGCCATTAACCAGTCCTATGGGTCTATGACCCAGTTTATTGGGTTAAGCCTTTAATTCAATTTAATTATTCATGAACTAATACAAACCCAATAATTAAATTAATTAAATAACCCAAATTGACCAATATAATTCTCAAGCCTTGGCCCAGTTTATTGGGTTATGCTTTTAAATCAATTTAATTATTCCTGAACTAATACAAACCCAATAATTAAATTAATTAAATAATCTAAATGAGCCAATATATATAATTCTCCCTTTTTGGACCTTTTATTTTATTCTAACCCAATAGATAAACCAGGCAACTTGAATGAAACAAAATCCATTTTATACAAGACCAATCCCTCAACTCAAAACCATCAGGACTTATGGGCTATTTCGAGGACCAAAAGATACATCACCTTGGCTACTAAAATAACCAAAATACCCCTGCTATAGAAATAGTTGTATTTTGCATTTTAAATATTTTCTAATATCACCATAAGAAAATATTGACTCCAAGGACAATGCTGCGTTAGCAAAGTCTTCTACCTACAGGTGTAATGAGTAAAATACCCTTCTACGCATCGCTGTACATTAGAAGAGGAAGAGTGTACTAACACCTCTCTAAAAGACATCTACCATCATTAGACCTCTAGTCCAATGATCCATGACTCTTGGAATGTTTCCACTTTCCAAGGGAGCTACCCTAAAGCAAATATCCAAGTCATGTTCCTAAGGCCCTGGATATTTAGATCTTTTGAACAACCATAAGGGGTGATATAATGCAGAAGCTATCTTGTACAAGTCTATCTTAACTAATTAGTCACATGTACCCAACATACAAGTATATTGGTTCTACGATAGAACCTCAATTACAGTATATCAAAGTACATACTTCTAACTTCGTTAAACTACCAACTTATATTCAAGCAGTAGAGTATTAGTCCACGTTGTAATAGTAGTAGTCTAGGTTTCTTTTAAATAGTACTTTTAGAAACCACTATTACAGGTCTTGTTCTACGTATTCAAAATACGCTTATGCTATGAAATGAGTAGACTACTCACTGGTTAAAGATAAGCTATTCCCTATTTGGAATTCATAATACAATAACCTAAACATGATGAGATTCACATTCTCATAAATCGGTTAAGAACAAACGTTTATGTGTTAAGTAACCCGTGGTCCATACCTTACTATGAAAGACCACCATTCATATGGATCACTTACTTAAACACAATAGGTATTTTTCAAATGTAAATCATCCACAAATAAAATGAAAATTCACAAATAAATTTTGAGAATAAATTTTTTTTATTAATAAATTCGATAATTATATCAGAAATCTAGTCTAGAGGGCAAACATTCCAACACACAACTTCAACTTGAGCAATAAATCAATTCTACTTCAACAAAACAATTTTAAATCCAATACAAGTCAAGTAAACTTTCAATGCCAACTATTTTTGTACACTTCCCCTTAAATAATTTTATGTAATTCCAAGATGTATTTGTCCTATTTTTCAACCTTAATTGAGCAATTAATCATTCTCATTTACAAATTGCATAACTTTACTATCATAACTTTCTTCCAATTATGCCTGGCCTTTTTGCAACTTCCCAAAGTCATCCATCTTTTCAAGAGCGACATGATTAAATGCAGACACAAAAAAGGCAACTCAAGAAAGGAAAACATCTAATAATCCATGCAACTCCACTATTTCAGCTTCATTTCAGGTCAAAAAATAAGAATTTTTGTACAGTAAGTTGAGCATTCTTATTTCAACTTCATTTGAGCATTCTTCATTTCAACTTCATTTCACTTATATTCTTCTACCACTTCACTTTCATCCTTATTAATTTGACCATGCCATTGATCAAACTTTTTACCTTAGTCAATTTTAAATATCATTCTGTTCTAATTTAAAAAATGCATAACAATGTAAATCTTCTGTTAATATTTTCATGACACTGTGTATCATACGTGGGCTTCTGATAGCAAACCATCATCACAAAACACCGAATGGTTGCCCAATCATGTTTATATAGACGTCTAATATACGTAGCAAAATTAGAAAATGAATCACCTTTGTATAGAGATTCAGTCTTTTTTATTCATTTAGCACATTTCTTATGCTTTTTCCCTTTGGATTCTGTCCAAATATCTTAGTATTTTCATGATATTATGCATCATACGCGGGCTTCTAATGGTAAACCATCATTGCAAAATACTAAATGGTTACCCAATCATGTTTATATAGACACCCAATATACTTAGCACACAATCACATCCATTAAGCTTATAGCATATCTAACACAATATTTCATTACGTCGTATATATTTCTTTGCATTTCCGCACCAAAACCAAGCACGAGAATCCTGCCCTCAAACATAATGCTACACTAATATTCAGCTTTGTAACTATGAAAATTAGAAAATGATGAGCTTAAAGATTCTATTATAGAACAAAGATTCAAAACAGATGGATATAATTCTAATTAACTGAATATACTTCTAATTTCTTATTCATGACCTTTGTATAGAGATTCAATCTTTTTTATTCATTTAGCACATTTCTTATACTTTTTTTCCTTTGGATTCTGTCCAAATATGTTAATATTATCATGACATTATGCATCATACGTGGACTTATAATGGTAAACCATCATCGCAAAACACCAAGTGGTTGCCTACTTATGTTTATACAGACGCCCAATATACTTAGCACACAATCAGAAGATTTCTAAGGGCTCTTTTATAAGTGTTAGCAGAAGATTTCTATTCAAAAGACTTTGCCAATCAATTTCTTTTTCATGGCCATATTAAGTGCAATGGTATTTTACCTTATGTGTAGGACTTGTTATACCTATTTTTTTATATAGTTGAAAAAATCACAACTACTGTTGGAAAAGCTTTGCAAAACAAATTAGCCTTCTGCTTAAAAATTTGACATATATATATATATATATATATATATATATATATATATCAAAGCTTATTTTAAATACTCAATCATTAATTGCTATAAAATAAAAGGTAGTAAATGACTACCTATTCTAACATATTTAGGGTCATCATAAGCTTCTATGTCCATGATTGCAATAACAACATGTGACAAATCTCCTACCAAAGAAGATCCTATTATAGGAATACCTTCACTACAAAAAAAAAAAAAAATGCCGAAATCAATGAATTTAATGTATCTATTCTATGTCAATTTTAAGTCAATGAATTCCAAATGCTTCTCAATATGCTCAACAAATTCAAATTTGAGTAAGCAATAAAATGAGTATTCCCATTCTTCATCCAGCTATCTGATTATCTTAATATATTATTGAACACATGATAAAGCATATCATTATTGAACCTTACTTGAGCAATTGACAATTCTTATTTACAAATTGCATAACTTTGTTATCGTAACTTTCTATTAGTGGTGTGTGGCCTCTTTGTGACTTCCCAAAGTCATCCACCTTTTCAAGAGTAACACAAAAAAATGCAAATTTTTGTATAGTGTTTTGAGCATTCTCTACCATGAAACTTGAAATTAAAGTCTAAGCTTTTCATAAACTGTCTGTTCTGATTTTCACTTATATTCTTCTACCACTTCACTTTCATCCTTATAAATTTCACCATGTTATTGATCAAAAGCCCACGTATGATGCACAATGTCATGAAAACAATAACAGAAGATTGAGAAAGGAAGACATCTAATTCTCCATGCAACTCCACTATATCAGCTCAAAAAATAAGAATTTTTGTACAGTGATTTGAGCATTCTCTACCATAAAACTTGAAATCAAAGCCTAAGCTTTTCATAAACTCTCTGTTCTGAATTTCACTTATATTCTTCTACCAGTTCACTTTCATCCTTATGAATTTCACCATGCTATTGATCAAACTTTTTACCTTAGTCAATTTAAAATATAAATCTTCTGTTATTGTTTTCATAACATTATGCATCATACATGGGCTTTTGATGGTAAACCATCATTGCAAACCATAGAATGGTTGCCCAATCATGTTTATATAGACGCCCAATATACTTAGCACACAATCAAATCCACTATGCTTATAGCATATCTAACATGATATTTCATTGCATTATACATATTTTCAGCTTAGTAAATATGAAAATTAGAAAATGATAAGCTAAATGGTTCTATTACAGAACAGAGATGCAAAACAAATGGATATGCTTCTGTTTAACTGAATATGCTTCTGATTTCTTATTCATCACCTTTGTATATAGATTCATTCTTTTTTATTCATTTAGCACATTTCTTATGCTTTTTCCCTTTGGATTTTGTCCAAATATGTTAATGTTTTCATGATATTGTGCATCATATGTGGGCTTCTGATGGTAAACTATCGTCGTAAAACACCGAATGATTCCCTATCATGTTTATATAGATGCCCAATATAATTAGCACACAATCAGAAGATATCTAAGAGTTGCATGTATAAGTGTTAGCAAAAGATTTTTGTTCACAAGACTTTGCCAATGTATTTCTTTTTCATGCCCATATTAAGTGCAATGGTATTTGACCTTATATGTAGGACTTGCAATGGTATTCTCCATGCACTTCTACTATTTCAATTTCATTTCAGCTAAAACAAAAAATAATTTTTGTATAGTCATTTGAGCATTCTCTACCATGAAACTTAAAATCAAAGTCTAAGCTTTTCATAAATGACATAACAATGTATATCACAGTCAAAAATCAAAATTACTTATATTTCACTTATATCCGCACCAAAACCAAGTAGCAGAATCCTGCCTGTAGACATAATACTACACTATATTCAACTTAGTAATTATGAAAATTAGAAAATGATAAGGTTAAAGGTTCTATTACATAACAGAGACGCAAAACAAATGGATATGCTTCTGATTAACTGAATATGCTTCTAATTTCTTATTCATCACATATCTTATGCTTTTTATCTTTTCATGACATTGTGCATCATACGTGAGCTTCTAATGGTAAACCATCATCGCAAAATACCGAATGGTTGCCCAATCATGTTTATATAGACGCCCAATACACTTAGCACACAATCAAAAGATTTCTAAGGGTTGGTGTTTTGATTTTAAATTTTACTAAGTATTACCAGAACAAATCATCAATATACCTATTTTTTTGTATGGTTCAAAAAATCATAACTACTATTGGAAAAGCGTTGCCAAAAAAATTAGCCTTCTATTTAAATATTTGCCAAATATATATCAAAGCTTAATTTTAATACTGAACCATTAACACCTATAAAATAAAAAGTAGTAAATAAATACCTATTCTAAGATATTCACCATAGACTACAAAGAGCAAACATTCTTCTCACCTGTTTAGAGAAAACATAGCAACAATTTTAAGTTAGCAATTTTATAGTTTTTTTTATAAATCAATGAATTCAATGTATCTGTTCTATGTCCATTTCAAATCAATGAATTCAAAATGCTCCTCAATAGGCTCAACAAATTCAAATTTGAGTGAGTAATAAAATGAATATTCCCCTTATTCATTTACAAAATATCTCTGCAATTTGTAAATAAGAATGTAGACACAAAAAATGCAACTCAAGAAAGGAAGTCGTCTAATTCTCCAAGCAACTCCACTATTTCAGCTTCATTTTAGCTCAAAAAATAAGAACTTTTGTATAGTGATTTCAACATTCTCTACCATAGAACTTGAAATCAAAGTATAAGCTTTTCATAAACTCTCATTTCTGAATTTCACTTATATTCTTCTACCACTTCACTTTCATCCTTATGAATTTCACCATGCCACTGATAAAACTTTTTTCCTTAGTCAATTTAAAAATATCAATCTTCTATTATTATTTTCATGATATTGTGCATCATACGTGGGCTTCTAATGGTAAACCATCATCGCAAAACACCTAATAATTGCTCAATCAAGTTTATATAGACGTCCAATATACTTAACACACAATCAGATTCACTAACCTTATAGCATATCTAACACAATATTTCATTGCATTGTACATATTTTCAGCTTAGTAACTATGAAAATTAGAAAATGATAAGCTAAAATGTTCTATTACATAATAGAGATGCAAAACAGATGAATATGCTTCTGATTTCTTATTTATCACCTTTGTATAGAGATTCAATCTTTTTTATTCATTTAGCACCTTTCTTATTTGCATGTTCATGTGCAAAAGTAATAGAAAACTGGAATGCATAAAAAGAGTGGAACACATATGCAAACCTAACCCTTGAATTGCCCAGGAGCAATGAATCACAAAAGACTTTTCATTTGCATGACCGTTCAATCAATGCGTTCAACTACCCAGAGCATTGCCATACATCTGCATTGGTATCTTTGTAAATAGAGAGATATAGATGAAGCTAGGTAGGGGCTTATATCCATGTATAGAAGAGGATCTTTGAAGATTAGTGCAATGATCAGAGCATCGAATTTAAGCGTGGCCTCTTTGCGATTTCCCAAAGTCATCCACCTTTTCAAGAGCAACACAAAAAAATGCAGACAAAAAAAATGGAACTCAAGAAATAAGAATTTTTGTACAGTAATTTCAGCATTCTCTACCATGAAACTTGAAATTAAAGCTTAAGCTTTTCATAAACTCTCCTTTCTGAATTTCACTTATATTCTTCTACCACTTCACTTTCATCTTTTTGAATTTCACCATGCCATTGATCAAACTTTTTGCCTTAGTCAATTTAAAGTATCGATCTTCTATTATTATTTACATGACATTATGCATCATACGTGGGCTTCTGATGGTAAACCATCGTCGCAAAACACCGAATGATTACCCATTCATGTTTATATAGACACTTAATATACTTAACACACAATCAAATTCACTACTCTTATAGCATATCTAACGTAATATTTCATTACATTGTACATAAATTTAGCTTAGTAAATATGAAAATTAGAAAATGATAAGCTAAAAGGTTCTATTACATAATAGAGATGCAAAACAGATGGATATGCTTCTAATTAACTGAATATGCTTCTAATTTCTTATTCATCACCTTTGTACAGAGATTCATTTTTTTTTATTCATTTAGCACCTTTCTTATGCTTTTTCTCTTTGGATTATGTCCAACTATATTAATGTTTTCATAATATTGTGCATTATACGTAGGCTTCTAATGATAAACCATCATCGCAAAATACAAAATGGTTGCCCAATCATGTTTATATAGATGCCCAATATACTTAGCACACAATCAGAAGATTTTTAAGAGTTGATGTAGTGTTAGTTGAAGATTTCTGTTCAAAAGCCTTTGCCAATGTATTTCTTTTTCATGCCCATATTAAGTGCAATGGTATTTAACCTTATATGTAGGACTTGCAATGGTATTCTCCATGCACCTCCACTATTTCAGCTCAATTCAACTCAAACATAAAATAATTTTTGTATAGTCACTTGAGCATTCTCTACCATGAAACTTGTTATCAAATCGAAGATTTTCACATGTGACATAACAATGTAAATCACAGTCTAAAATCAAAATCAAAATCACTTATATTTCACTTATATCCACACCAGAACAAAGCAGGAGAATCATGTCGGCAAACATGATGCTACACTAATATTCAGCTTAGTAACTATGAAAATTAGAAAATGATAAGCTTAAAGGTTCTATTACGTAACAAAGATGCAAAACAAATGGATATGCTTCTGATTAACTGAATATGCTTCTGATTTCTTATTCATCACCTTTCATATGCTTTTTACCTTTTCATGACATTGTGCATCATACGTGGGCTTCTAATGGTAAACCATCGTCGCAAAACATCAAATGGTTGCCCAATCATATTTATATAGACGCTCAATATACTTAGCACACAATCAAATCCACTAAGCTTTTAATATATCTAACAGAATATTTCATTGCATTGTACATATTTCTTTACACTTCCGCACCAGAACTAAGCAGGAGAATCTTGCCTTCTATGGTTCAAAAATTCATAACTACTGTTGGAAAACCTTTACCAAAAAAATTAGCCTTCTACTTAAATATTTGCCAAATATATGTCAAAACTTAATTTCTATACACAACCATTAAATTTAACCTTTTGTGACCATGACTACAGTAACAACGAGAATCTAACAGGTTTGCATTGAATTCCTACACAAAGAGAAAATATCCTTCTCACATGTATGCAACAACATAATTGCAAACCCCATATATATACAACCATCATGTACACAAACCCTAATATTAGTGACTAAGGATACAACAAAGAAAGGAAATATTAATCGCACATTACTCAAGACTAAAGAATGGAAAATGAGATTCAACAAAGGCAGTGACTAAGGATCAACCTCAGCAATCCTACTACGCTAATGAACCTCAACAATATCCCATTGAGGAATAACAAGCAAAGTCTATATGACATCCTTATCCACCAAAAGAAATCCAGCCTAAGAGAAACCTAACATTAGTGATTTGATGTAAAAGTGAAACAGTTATACTTGTATAAGTAGAGAAAATACCTCTTGAAAATTATCACAAATGCACCTATCATCTCTCCAAGGTTTCTCTTCCAAATTCTATTATACCAAAGTAAGTGAATACCAAAGTAGTTATACATCATTACCAATGCAAAGAAAATCAGCCAAATAGCCCAAGTAAATGAATCACTTGCACATGCGCATGATAAGCATATAACACTATTTCATTGCATTGTACATATTTCTTTACACTTCTGCACTAGAACCAAGTAGAATAACAGAGATGCAAAATAGATAGATATGCATCTGATTAACAGATTATGCTTCTAATTTCTTATTCATCACTTTTGTATATAGATTCAATCTTTGTTATTCATTAGGCACCTTTCTTATGCTATTTTCCTCTGGCTTCTTATAAGTAATAGAAATTATGCTTCTATTCATTGTCAAAAAGAAAAATATATTCCACACAATAGTAAGATAAGCAAACCAAGAAAGACCCATTTCAACTGGAATCCATATTATAATATAAAAGAAACAAAAACTTCAACATCATGCTAACAACTATTACATATTACCGACCATATTCTGAAAACTAAATAGACCATATCTAAAATAACAGCTAAAAATCCAGAACCAGCAGAAAAGTCCAACAACAGAAACTCAATAATAGTAAAACAGCAGCAGAAAGCAACCAGTAGCAATTCTCAGTCTTCAAGTAGCTTCATTGTATGCCTTAACTCTGAGGTTCCTCCAAACAATGCCTCTTCTTCATCACTCTCTTTCTCTTATGAGATGCACTGTGTTAGTGTTATGCCCTAGAAACAATCACTTGTATTTTATATATGACACATTTGTTTTATAATACAAGGCATTATTTATCTTTCAGTTTATTTTCTTTACCTTCATGTAAATAACTATTAGATAAAGTCCCTAGTACAACACTGTGTTAAGGAAATCAATATAGAGATCATGATATGAGATTCCAACTACACTGTATAGTGTTAGTACTTAAATAATTCCTAGTCGTAGTATTAATGAGATAGGACCTCATTAATAAGCTAAGACTAGCATATGTTAGACTTCCTAGTTTGATCAGGCGACAATTCTCACATCCGTGAGTATTTTGATACTCAAAGATAACACGTGGGTGCTTGTTAATAGAACAAGTACATTAGATGACCTGGCTATGAGATAATCACGTGGATAACTATTTGATGACAGTGATAGAATCTCATTATAGTAAACGTGCAAGTATTCTTAGACTTGAGATTGTTGGATTGTATGCCCTCTTAGACTACGTTTCTGATGTAAAATCGAATATTTTAATAAAAGAATTTATTTTCAAAAATTGTTTGTGAATTTACATTTTGTTTGAGCACGATTTTCGTTTGGAACAAACCCATTGTGTTTAAATAAGTGATCTATGTGAATGGTGGTCTTTCACAGTAAGGTATGGATCACGGGTTATTTAACACATAAACTTTTGTTCTTAACCTATTGATGAGACTGGGAATCTCATCATGTTTAGGTTATTATGTTATGAATTCCAAATGGGGAATGGCTTACCTTTAGCCAGTGGGTAGTCCACTCACTTCATGACATAAGCGTATTTCGAATACGTAAAACAGGACCTGTAGTAGTGGTTTCTCAAAGTACTATATGGTAGAAACCTAGACTACTACCGCTATAGCGTAGACTAGTACTCTACGATTTGAGTATCAGTTGGTGGTCTGGTGAAGCTGGAAGTATATACTTTGATTTGCTATAGTTGAGGTTCTATCGTAGGGCCAATATACTTGCATGTTGGGTATGTGTGACTAGTTAGTTAAGACAGACTTGTACAAGATAGTTTCTGCACTATATCGCCCCTTGTGGTTGTCCGAATGGTCTAAAATGTCCAAGGCCCTGGGAAACATGACTTGGATATTTGCTTTAGGGTAGCTCCCTTGGAAAGCGGAAACACTCCAGGAAGTCGTGGATCATTGGACTAGAAGCCTAAGGATGGTAGATGTCATTTAGAGGGGTGTTAGTACACTTCTTCCTTTCTAAACGTATGGCGATGTGTAGAGGGGTATTTTAGCCATTTCACCTGTAAGTCGGAGACTTTGCTAATGCAGCATTGTCCTTGGGGTCAATATTTTCTTATGGTGGTATTAAGAAATATTTAAAATGAAAAATACAACTATTTATATAGTATGGGTATTTTGGTCATTTTAGCAGCCAATGCGATGTGTCTTTTTGGTCCTCGGAATAGCCCGTAAGTCCTAACTAATTTTGGGTTCAGGAATTGGTCTCAGTTCAAAAGGATTTTATTTTATTTTATTTTATTTAAATTTATTCAGGAAGTCTAATTTATTATTGGACTGGAATAAAATAAATAAATTAATTAAAATAGGAGTTGAGAGAAATTAATTATCTAGTTTAATTGGTTAATTAATTATTCAGGGCCTAGGTCCAGTATGTATAATTAGGAAATTAACCTGGGCTTAAACTAGGGGAAATAATTAATGTTTAATTATTTATTGGGTTATTTATATAGGCCCAATAAATAAATAATTAAAGATTAATTATTTTGGTTCATTTGGGCTCATTAATTATTTATTGGGTTATTTATATAAGCCTAGGAAATAAATAATTAATGTTTATTATTTTGGGCCTTTTGGGTCCAAGGGAAATAATAAATATTTTTCCGGCCCAATAGCTTGGACCTTAGGGTTTTTTCCAGTTACGGTTAACAAGAGTTTAGGGTTAGGCCAAACAGATTCTCAGGATAACATCCGGGTGTTTTGAAATATGAAATCCCGGGATATATTTATCAGATAATGAGAGACTAGTTTTGGCTAACAAATAAACTAGTCTCTGGTAGAAGAAAAACCCTAATCCTCCTAAGCTTATCAGAGCCTCACGTGAGTCTCTCTCTCTCAACGTCTCTCTCATTCCTCTGGGTTTACTCCTTGTTCATTGCTAACCAATAGCAAGTGAACCAAGGAGAATTGAGACCGTTCCTCTTCACCATAGTGTTCACCGACTAGAGGTTAGGTTGAGGAATATTCCGAGAGCTGGAAAGCTTAGCGTTGATGCAAACAAGGCGAAGTAGAAGGTTAGCGGGTGTTCAACCGAAGCTTCTTCAAGTGGACAAAGCGAGGCGATTCCAGTCATTCAATCCGCTCTTACTCAACCTAGAAGGGTTAAGGAGCGCAAAGGTATGATCTTCACGCTTCCGTATAGCCTTTAAGGCTTGGTTTTATTTTTCTTTGTGAAATTTTTAACGTACAGTACATGCTCTCTGTTTTTTGGTTCCCTTCAATGTGGTATCAGAGACACTGGTTTTTTATCAATATAGGGAGCATGGTAGTTAATAAAATGGAGAAGATGATTATACCTATGATCCTTCGCTGTTTTGGTATAGGATAGGATCTCTGTGAGCTTCATCGTTGAAGCGTAGGCACACTGTAAATTTTTTTTTTTTTGGCTTTGCTAGAACATCGTGTAAACCCAATTTGAAGGGTATAGGCGGTTGTGGTTTTGTTTTTGGATGAGTTTTTGTAAGTAAAAATGTCCAAAGAAGCCAAAGAAATGAGCAAAAATTGAAGAAGAGAAGGTTCTGCAATTTCGTGCACGGACAGAAGAAAAAACGAAGAAGAAAACTGTTCATAAGCCGCCGCGTTGGAGCCGAGCTGCTACTGTTTTGTGAGGGGAGCCGGTTGGCTGCTGCGCCTTGGAGCCGAGCCAATTGCTGGAAATTGAGCCAATTTCGTTGCTCAATTGAAACTTCAATTGCGCGGGTCGTGCAGCGGTTCGGGCGCACAAAAACGGGTCCTTACGCGGGTTGAAGCGCGGGTCAACGGCTGAGGAGAAGCGGGCCGGTTCACGGGCGCGGGTTGGCTCCGCGGGTCGTGGCAGGCGTGCGATCCAGTGCGGCGCGGTGCACCATGACCTCGGTGGACCGCAGGCCACGCGGGTGCGAATCCGGTGCGGCGCGGTGCAGTGGACCGCCAGGTTTTTTTCTGTAATTTTTTTATTTTTTTTATTTTTCGTTTTGGGTCCCATACCAGGTAAAGTTAATATTTTTGCAATATTTATATTCTTGGAATATATTTGCATGAAAAATATTAGTAAGGGATTTTAGGATTAAACAAGATCATTAATTAATTAATTAATGTGTTTAATTCTATTATTTGGGCACTTAGGTTTAAAAAAATAGAAAAGTATGAAAACATTTATTGTTTTGAGCATGCTATTTTTTTTATGTACCTATGTGTGCTTTTTCCCAAAGACCAAAGTCTTTGGAAACATTTTTGACAAGAAAAATATTTTTCTTCAAAAATTAAATGGTTATTTTAATTGGTACAAAAATTAATCCTTGAATATTTTCTCAAATGATTTAATCCTTGACATAGAAAATATATTGGATTTAGATATTTCTGTAAATTAAAATGGAGAGCCATTTTGTTTTGTTTTGGACTAGAAAAATGATTTTGTCAAATAAACTTGAGACCAAAGTCTCTAGAAAGTTTTAATTGGAAAATTTTTGAAATCATTAAGTTTTAACTTAAATAAAATTAGTCCATAGAGAAAATCTCTCAAAGGATATAAGCCTCGACATAGAGATTTTATTGGACTTAGATATTTTATTTTTGAGTTAAGGAAAAACTTAATGGAAATTTCAAAAGGATATTTTCCAGAAAACCTTTATTTTTAAAAGACTAAGTGGGAGAGGGGTTCCAATGGCCCGACGGCTTCCATCACGGTCCTCATTAGAGATCGTGGATCCCCTCACGTCACCCTGGGAGTGAACCCGTATAGGATGGGGATACCACAAGAATTTAGATCTAATGGAAGGATGTAATTAATAACCCGAGGCACGTACTATGATCGGCCAGCCTACGTTAGAGGTTATAGTGCGAGGTATGTCCATAGGAAATGAAAGAAAACGGCCATCCCACGATGGAGTTATTCTCTAGACCATTACCTAGAAGGGAAATTAATTTGTGGTGGTTAATACACTTAGCTTAGGAAACTGTTAATCTTCCCAAAAAGCTATGTCACTTTTCCTAAGAGCCAAATTATTTTCAGTGCACAAATTTTATTTTGTTTTCACAAACTAAATTCTTTCTTTTATTTTAGATTTTTAGAAATGGTATGAGGTTCTTTTAGTCCATTGGCCGTTATTCTCAGCGAGAATAAGTTAACGGGTCCAAACTATGTGGACTGGAAAAGGAACCTGGACATAATACTCACAGCTGAGGAGTATAAGTATGTCCTTTACGAGACCTGCCCTATTATCGGGGAAGGTTCCACCGCTGAAGAACGAGAGGCTGAAAAGGTGTGGAAGAAAGCTGACGAAATGACACGTTGCTATATGTTAGCTTCCATGTCTAATGTGCTCCAGTCAAAACACGAGCACATGGCTTCTGCATATGACATAAGTCAATCATTGGCAACTAGGTTCGCAAACAAGAGCCGGCCTACAAGGCAGGAGGCTCTTGGAACTATTGTGAACACTAAGATGGCTGAGGGAGCATCAGTCCGAGAGCATATGCTCAAGATGATTGCTGCTTTCGAGGAGGCGGAAATCTTAGGGGCTATTATTGACCCCGAGAGCCAAGTGGACATGGTTCTCGAATCTTTACCGAGCTCTTTCACTCAGTTCTAGTTAAACTATAACATGAACAAGTTGAACATGAGTTTAACTGAACTGATGAAGGAGCTCCAGATGGCGGAGAAGGTCATGAAGCCGCAGTCAAAGGCCATGATTGCTAAGGCTTCTTCCTCAAGAATTGGGCCTAAACCCAGAAAGTTCAAGAGGAAGAAGGGAAATGCAGTAGCCTAGCCCAAGACCCAACCCAAGGACAAACCAAAGGGCAAGTGTGGGAAGAAGGGACACTGGAAAAAAGAGTGTCCAGATCTTCAGGCCAAGAAGAACCCCACAGGTAATGTTTACTATCTAGAGTCCATATCAACGGTAGGATCAACTTCCACTTGGATTGTTGATTCAGGAGCCACTGATTATATCTGTAACTCCTTGCAGGGGTTTAGAAAGATAAGAAGACTCAAGAAGGGCGAACATGGGCTTCGAGTGGGTAATGGAGACAAGTCTGGGCCCTTGAAGTGGGAGAGCTGGATCTCATTTTTTATTGTAATAAGATAGTGGTTTTAAAGGATATTTTATATGTACCTGGTTTTTGTCAGAATTTGATTTCAATTGCAAAACTTATTAATCAAGGATATTTTGTATCTTTCCATTCTGGTATTTCTATCAGTAGAGATAGAGAAATTTTATGTACTGGGCACATGTATGGTAATCTGTTCTTTTTAAACCCTATTAATAACCAATCAAATAACGCTCTGTCTGAACTTTTAACTAGGAAGAGAAAGACCAATATCAATGATTCATACCTTTGGCATCTAAGGTTGGGTCATATTAACTCAACCAGGATTCCGAGGCTAATCCATGATGGGCCTTTGGGCTCATTGAGATTGGAAAGTTGGCCTCAGTGTGAATCCTGCCTGATGGGAAAAATGACCAAAAGGTCTTTTACACCAAAGGCGGATAGAGCCAAGGAGGTGTTGAGTCTTGTTCACACTGATGTGTGTGGTCCGTTGTCAACACCAGCTAGGGGAGGTTTTGA
This sequence comes from Voacanga thouarsii, assembly GCA_026120185.1. Lineage (NCBI taxonomy): Eukaryota > Viridiplantae > Streptophyta > Magnoliopsida > Gentianales > Apocynaceae > Voacanga > Voacanga thouarsii. The sequence goes on along the minus strand of JANUWF010002064.1, from coordinate 33,358 downwards.
GTACTTCATCACGTTCACGGATGATTGTACGAGGTATGGTTACATTTACCTGATGAGACGCAAGTCTGACTCTTTTGACAAGTACAAGGAGTTTAAGGCTGAAGTGGAGCGTCGGACAAGTAAATTAATCAAAACCTTACGATCGGATCGTGGTGGAGAGTACCTCCTAGGTGAATTCAAGGATTACATGGTACATCATGGGATAGTATCCCAGCTCTCTATGCCGGGAACACCCCAGCACAATGGAGTAGCTGAGAGAAGGAACAGGACGTTGATGGAAATGGTCCGAAGCATGATGTCTCATGCTACTCTTCCAGTGTCCTTTTGGGGATATGCCCTGGAGACAGCGGCATATATTCTGAACTTGGTGCCTTCCAAGTCAGTACCTAGGACTCCCTATGAGATGTGGACTGGGCGTAAGCCAAGTCTAAATCATCTCAAGATTTGGGGATGTCCAGCTTATGTACTGATCAAGGGAGACAAGTTGGAACCAAGATCAGAATTATGCTATTTTGTTGGGTATCCAAAAGGGACAAAAGGAGGCTACTTTTATCATCCTAAGGAGCAGAAGGTACTAGTTAGTACCAATGCTAGATACTTGGAAGATGATCAAAGTACTTCCACTAAAGGTTCAACGAGGTTGGAACTTCAGGAGAAGTTATCTACGGAATCAACTTCCTCTGACCTGATTCTGGAACAAGAAGAGGCACAGCCTCAAGAGCCTGTGCAAATGGAGCCTCGTCGTAGTGGGAGAGTGTCTAGGGTTCTGGATAGATAGACAGGAGAAGCCTTTGAGCTGGTCTCCGACCATCAGGAATAAGACCCCACTAGAAACGAGGAGGCCATTGCTAATGCCGATGCAAATCTGTGGCATGAAGCAATGAAAGCCGAGATTGAGTCTATGTACCTCAATCAAGTTTGGGATCTTGTAGCTTCACCTGAATGGATAAAACCCATTGGGTGCAAGTGGGTATACAAGAGGAAGAGAGGAGCGGATGGGAAGGTGGAAACCTTCAAAGCTAGGCTTGTGGCGAAAGGGTATACTTAGAAAGAAGGTATCGACTATGAGGAAACCTTTTCCCCGGTAGCCATGCTTAAATCCATCCGCATCCTCCTTGCCATCGCATGTCACTATGACTACGAGATATGGCAAATGGATGTCAAGACGGCATTTCTAAATGGCCATCTTAGCGAAGACATCTATATATCCCAACCAGAAGGCTTCATTGCTGAAGGCCAGGAACACATGGTTTGCAAGCTTAAGAAGTCCATTTATGGACTTAAGCAGGTATCAAGAGTATGGAACATTCGTTTTGATGAGACTGTAAAGTCTTATGGTTTTATTCAAAACGAAGATGAACCATGCATGTACAGGAAACTTAAAGGCATTAATGTGGTTTTTCTTGTCCTGTATGTGGATGACATTCTACTCATTGAAAATGATGTAGGGACATTGTCATCTACAAAGGTTTGGCTGTCTAGTCAATTCAGTATGAAGGACTTGGGAAAAGCCAGCAACATTCTCGGGATTAGGCTTCTTAGAAATAGGAAGCAGAGAATGTTAGGGTTATCCCAAGCGACATACATTGACAAGATGTTGGCCAAGTACAGTATGGACTCATGCAAGGGAGCTCTAATCCCTTGCAGATATGGGTTGTCATTTTCTTCGAAGGACTATCCTAAGTCTCAAGAAGAAAAGGACAGAATGAGTAGGATTCCCTACGCTTTGGCTGTGGGAAGTCTCATGTACGCCATGTTGTGTACTAGGCCATATATCTACTTTGTCGTGGGCTTAGTTAGCAGATATCAGTCAAACCCAGGGGAGGTTCATTGGCAAGCTGTAAAGCATATTCTCAAGTACCTCAAGGGAACGAGAGATTATATGCTGGTTTACAGGGCTGATGATTTGGTTCCTACAGGTTACACAGACTCAGACTTCCAGGCGGATAAGGATGAGAGAAAATCCACTAGTGGATATGTCTTCACCTTGTCTGGAGGAGCAATTTCATGGAGAAGTATTAAGCACTCTTGTATTGCTGACTCAACCATGGAAGCTGAGTATGTGGCTGCTTCGGAGGCCTCCAAGGAAGCAATTTGGCTCCGGAAGTTTCTTTCAGAACTTGGAATCGTACCACATATGGACAGGCCGATTGTGATGTATTGCGACAACACTGGAGCAGTATCGCAATCTAAGGAACCTCGGAACCACAAGAAGGGGAAACACATCGAGAGGAAGTACCACCTGATCCGGGATTTCATCCAGAGAAGAGAAGTCGTGGGGGAGCATATTGCCTCAGAAAATAATCTAGAAGATCCATTCACCAAGCCTTTGGCTGAGAGAGTCTTCAAGAGACACTTAGACGCTATAGGGTAGGCGTCTATGGACTTACCCGTCTTAGAGTGCAAGTGGGAATTGTTGGATTGTATGCCCTCTTAGACTAGGTTTCTAATGTAAAATCGAATATTTTAATAAAAGAATTTATTTTCAGAAATTATTTGTGAATTTACTTTTTGTTTGTGCATGATTTTCATTTGGAACAGACCCATTGTGTTTAAATAAGTGATCCATGTGAATGGTGGTCTTTCACAGTAAGGTATGGATCACGGGTTATTTAACACATAAACTTTTGTTCTTAACCTATCGATGAGACTGGAAATCTCATCATGTTTAGGTTATTATGTTATGAATTCCAAATGAGGAATGGCTTACCTTTAGCCAGTGGGTAGTCCACTCACTTCATGACATAAGCGTATTTCAAATACATAAAACAGGACCTGTAGTAGTGGTTTCTCAAAGTACTATATGGTAGAAACCTAGACTACTACCGCTATAGCGTGGACTAGTACTCTACGACTTGAGTATGAGTTGGCGGTTTGGCGAAGCTGGAAGCATATACTTTGATTTGCTATAGTTGAGGTTCTATTGTAGGGCCAATATACTTGCATGTGGGTATGTGTGACTAGTTAGTTAAGACAGACTTTGTACAAGATAGTTTCTGCACTATATCGCCCATTGTGGTTGTCCGAATGGTCTAAAATGTCCAGGGCCTTGGGAAACATGACTTGGATGTTTGCTTTAGGGTAGCTCCCTTAGAAAGCGGAAACACTCCAGGAAGTCGTGGATCATTGGACTAGAAGCCTAAGGATGGTAGATGTCATTTAGAGGGGTGTTAGTACACTTCTTCCTTTCTAAATGTACGGCGATGTGTAGAGGGGTATTTTAGCCATTTCACCTGTAGGTCGGAGACTTTACTAATGCAGCATTGTCCTTGGGGTCAATATTTCCTTATGGTGATATTAAGAAATATTTAAAATGCAAAATACAGCTATTTATATAGAAGGGGTATTTTGGTCATTTTAGCAGCCAAGACGATGTGTCTTTTTGGTCCTCGGAATAGCCCGTAAGTCCTAACTAATTTTGGGTTCAGGAATTGGTCTCAGTTCAAAAGGATTTTATTTTATTTTATTTTATTTAAATTTATTCAGAAAGTCTAATTTATTATTGGATTGGAATAAAATAAATTAATTAATTAAAATAGGAGTTGAGAGAAATTAATTATCTAGTTTAATTGGTTAATTAATTATTCAGGGCCTAGGTCCAGTATGTATAATTAGGAAATTAACTTGGGCTTAAACTATGGGAAATAATTAATGTTTAATTATTTATTGGGTTATTTATATAGGCCCAAGAAATAAATAATTAAAGATTAATTATTTTGGTTCATTTGGGCTCATTAATTATTTATTGGGTTATTTATATAAGCATAGGAAATAAATAATTAATGTTTATTATTTTGGGCCTTTTGGGTCCAAGGAAAATAATAAATATTTTTTCGGCCCAATAACTTGGACCTTAGGGTTTTTTTCAGATACGGTTAACAAGAGTTTAGGGTTAGGCCAAACAGATTCTCAAGATAACATCCGGGTGTTTTGAAATCCCGGGGATATGTTTATCAGATAATGAAAAATCCAATTTTGGCTAACTAGTAAACTAGTCTCTGGTAGAAAATAAACCCTAATCTCCCTAGCCTTGCAGAGAACTCATGTCTCTCTCTCTGCTCTCTCTCACGTCTCCCTTTTCTTGTTGTTCTTCTTGGACTTTGCTAACCAATAACAAGTGAACCAAGGGGAATTGAGACTGTTCCTCTTCACAATAGTGTTCACCGACTAGAGTATAGGCAGTGGAATATTCCGAGAGTTGGAAAACTTGGCGTTGATGCAAACAAGGAGAAGTAGAAGGCTAGCGGGTGTTCAACCTGAAGCTTCTTCGAGTGGGCGAAGCGAGGTGATTCCAGTCGTTCAATCTGCTCCTACTCAACCTAAAAGGGTTAAGGAGCGCAAAGGTATGATCTTCACATTTCCGTATGGCCTCTAAGGCTTGCGGTTTATTTTTCTCCCCATTTTTTTTAAACCGTGCATGCTCCCCTGTTTTCGTCTCCCTCACAATTGATACACATGTAGAGTAATGGATTCCTGGTACAAGTACTAATATATTCGGGCTAGAATTAATTTATATTTTGGAAAGAGTTGGCACTAATTTCATACTTCAAATTGAATGAGATATTGTATGGTGAAATGAGTTTATTGCATTGTAGTTTGTTATTGAATGGTTCATGCCAAGTCACTTAACTTCCTAAACTCTTAGATGGTCATGATGTGTTACTAGATACCGCTCATGATCTGTTGAATATTAGTTTATTAATTGATGAATTAATAAACCAATCCTGATTAGAATTAATAGGTTAATTCTAAATTATTGAGGATTATTAATCTCAAAGATGTTTGGATTAATTCATATTCGCTATCAATAGACTGGGAAACCTAATAGGTCACACACAATAGAGGGTTAAGTGCTCAAGGTGTTATTTGATAACATTGTGGGATTAATTGTGAGAAGAAGAAGTTATCGTGTCATATTATAATTAGTTATAACTTTGGGCCAAATTACAATAGTTTAGACTTATAGTTTTCAATTGCAATTAATGAATTCTAATTCATTTAGAATTCATGAAATCGTGTACTCTGCGATTTTCACTCCAAAAAGAATGCCATCTTCATTCTTTTTCAAATACACAGAGGGAATGGTTCTTTCTGTGGTTATCAAAAAAACACACACACGATATATCTCATTCGTCATCTCTTGGTGAACCCTAGCCGCCAAGAGACTATTCTAGCAAAGAGCTTTTGTTTTCCTTGAGTCCCTCGTGTGGATATTGTCAGAGACAACTCTGTGCTTCAATTGTGGTGGTTTGACTTGATCAATCAAAGAGAAGCCACAATCCGTTATTGCATGTAGGGTTGCTGGATCACACCTTCAAACAAAAAGGAAATTTTTTGAGCGACAGAGACACTATAGAAAAGGTATTTTTCCTTCACTTTGTATGTTCTATTTATCACACATATATGGATCATTGGGATGGTATCTCATCTATTTATCTTCCGCTGTGCTATCTGAAATGCATAAGATACCTTTAGTGGTATCACCACCAAGTTATGTGTGGTTTACAGACATTAGCTATCGCGAAAGCTGTTTCATGAATGTCTTTGTTTACTGTGAAATTGTTTCACAAACATGATTTTGATTTTTGAAAATTGTTTCAGTTCGTGTCTTGAAATTGTTTCAAGAATATGAGTCTAAGTATGTGAAAATTGTTTTCACGATTGTTTGATACTTGAAATTATTTCAAGCACGAGCATCTGTGATATGAAAATTGATTTCTATGGGCTTGGTTTTGACATATAAGCATCCCAGTATATTCACAGAGTGTTCTATATTCTATCTTGAAAATTGTTTCCAGACTGTTGAAATCGTTTCAAGAATGCTCGTTAGGTCTTTGTTATGTTTTGAAAATTGATATTCATGCCTTTTGTTTTGTATAGAAATTGTTTCTGTAATTTGTGAATTTTATATTTGACTCTGTACAGAAAGTTGTTTCTGTAATTTGATTTTGCATTGTTTGGTTTGGTTCTGAAATGACTGTTTCATGAAAACATGATTGAAGATGAAATTATTTCGTGAGTTTTTCTTAAATTGAAGGTTGTGAACACTGAAATGAATAGAATATTTGTTCACTAAAAAATGCTGCGAAAATCGAAGAAGAAACATCCCGAAATTGTTTCTAGAAGTGGCAGAGAAAAAAAATGGTTTTTTGGCCCCAAGCCGCGACATGAGGCACAATTGGCCCCAAGCCATGGCTCGCTGGGACAAGCTTCCCAAAGTGTGGCTCTCATGAGTGATCAAGATGCAATTCACTGTTTAAAAAAAAAAAAATCTTGTTTTCTCCATTTCATTTGACTTCTTTTTGGTGGCCCCACAATGATTTTTTTTTCACTTGTGCCCAAGACTTCCAAAAATTTTGTTTTGGGACTAACCTAGATTAATTTCTAAAATTGGTTTTGGAAATTAATATATATTATCTAAAATATTGATTTTAGATATGTAAAAAATATAATACGATTTTTTTATTAATTTTTGTTTTGAGAATTAAATCTAATTATGATTAGTTTTTAAATAGGACCCATGATTTGGGATGCAATTATATTTTGGAAATTAATATATTTTCTAAAATATTAATTTTATCAATTAATAAATTTTCTAAAATATTGATTTTAGATTTTATCCTAATTAAATTTCTAGAATATGGTTTTAGAAATTAAATCTAAAATATTGATTTTAGATTTTATCTTAATTTAATTTCTAAAATTTGATTTTAGCAATTAAATCTAAAATATTGATTTTAGAATTTGTTTTATTTTTCCAAAATAGAAGTTTTGAAATAATAAAATTATATGTTTAGTTTTGTCTAAAGCATATTTAATGGCTTGGTGGATGGTTATGGACTAAAACCAAATTATATATTTTCACGCATTATTTACAGTTTTGGTTTTATTAAATAGGACCTACGAGTCCTGCCTTCTTTAAAATTCTTGTGTAATTCTCTTCTTATCTAACTTTCCTTGAATGTAACTCAAGGTTTCTCTATTTAGGAAATTTATATTAATTGGACTACATGGGTTAGATAGGGATGGAATTATTTTAATTTTGGAGAAGGCGACCAAAACAAGGCGAAAGGGTAAGACCTTCTATTTAAATCATGCATGAACACACAGGGTTAACTATGTTAATTTCCCTTTTGGCTCAAGAAAATTAATTTAGGAAAAGTCCATAACCATACCACGTAATCGCTTTATTACCATGATTATCAATTTATGTGATTTGTTGATATATATTTGCATGTCATTTGATGAAATCACTAGGAATAAATTCCTCAATTAATATTAAATCTAATTCCTTCCATTAATATAGTAAGAATGAGAGTCCTTTTTCGAGATCAGGTTGTTGGGCTAACCCAAGCCTACTCGACGTCGGGCATGTTCAAGCTTTGGAATTAAATTCCTGATTAATGGGTCGGGTTTAACTAAATTTTTTATCCCAGTTGGGCTAACTCAAGCATAAAGAAATTTAGAGAAAATATTGGGGTAGCCCAAAAGAATTTAAGATTAAAAGATGTTAATCACCCAATGATCAGGTAATTACATACGATGTAATTAGTATTGGATCATTGAACTGAATAGTGGCTTGTTGGGCAAACCCAAGGTTATTATTGAGGAATTTGGATACTGGTCCACTAGGAAAGCTTCCAACGAGCTTTTCCAAATCAATAGTGGGGTCATTGGTTTGAGAAAAATAGTGGAGTAATAATGCATTTAATTAAAGACCTAATTATTTACATTACATGTGCATAATGTTCTCTATCTTTACATCTAGGTCATGTGCATCATGGCAGCCAACCTAACTGAGTCAAACTATCTCGACTAGTATAGAAACTGGAGAATCATTCTCAAGTCGGAAAAGTTGCTCTACGTGCTAGATGTTTCTATTCCCCCACCACCAGCTCAATATACTCATGCTGGTGAGCATGCTATCCACAAAAAGCACAAGGATAACAATAACATGGCATCTTGTATCATGCTGGCACCAATGACTCCTGAATTGCAAAAATAGCTCGAGTATATGGATGCTCAATCGATTATTTTCTATCTCCAAGATCTATTTGACGCCCAAGCTAGAACAAAGAAATATGAGATCTCAAAGTAACTATTCCATTGTAAAATGGCTGAGGGTGCTTCTGCAGCCACTCATGGGCTATGCTTGATTAAGAAGCTTAGATCTCTTGGGTTCGTGATGGACCATGAATTAAGTATTGATTTAATTCTACAATCTTTACCTATAATTCTACAATCTTTACTTAATAGTTTTTCACAATTTGTGATTAACTATCAGATGAACAAGATTGAGTCCACATTTCTCAGTTGATCAATCTTCTCGAAACTACAGAGTCCTCTATGAAGAAAGATTCCAATGTGGTCTTGATGGTAGAATTTTCTTCTTCTAAGAAAAAAATTCAAATGAAGAAGAAGAAGGCTCCCACTAAGCCTAAAGGTGGTGTGAAGAAGAAGGATGCAGCCACCAAAGCCACATGCCATCGCTATAGTAAATGGGTCATTAAAGCCGCAACTGTAAAGCCTACTTGGAGACCGTCAAGGAAAAGAAACATAAGGAGAAGCTCGCGGACACTTCTACTTTTATTCCTAGTATGTTTATGGTTGAGGTTAATACCGTCTTTAGAAATAAGATATAAGTATTGGATATTGGATGTGGATCTCATTTATACAATAACTTCCAGGGACTAAAGGGCAATAGAAAGCTAGAGAAATGTGATGTGGACCTACGTACTGCAAATGGAACAAAGATTGTTGCACTTGCTGTGGAGACTTACGAGCTACACCTGCCTTCGAGAATAGTTTTAGAGCTACAAAACTATTATTTTGTACCAATTTTATTAACAAAATATTATCTCAATTGCATATTTAGACTTATATAGATTTCATTTAATATTTAAGAATAAATGTTGTTCTTTTTCATTGAATAATATTCATTATGGTTTTGCAACTTTGGTTAATGGTTTATACGTTCTAGACATGGATAATCTAATCTTCAATATAAACAATAAGAAACCAAAGATAGATAATTCAACCTCATCTTATTTATGGCATTGTCGTTTAGGTGATGTAAATAAAAAATCGCATTTTTAAGTTACACAAGTTAGGTGACTTAGGGTCATTTGATTATGAATCATATAACATATGCGAATTTTGTTTACTTGGTAAAATGGCTAAAACACCTTTTTATGGAAAAGGAGAAAGGGCCAAAGAGTCATTAGCACTTATACATTCTGATGTATGTAGCCCAATGTCAATACAATCGAGAGGAGGTTATCACTACTTTATAAACTTTATCGATGATTATTCACAATATGGGTATTTGTATTTAATAAAATATAAAACTGAAGTTTTTGAAAAGTTCAAATATTTCAACAATGAAGTAGAGAAACAATTTGGGAAATTTTTTAAGACTCTAAGATCTAATCGAGAAAGTGAATACTTAAGTCAAGAGTTTTAGGATTATCTTAGAGAAAATGGGATATTATCTCAATGGACTCCATCACATACACGTCAATATTATGGTGTATCTGAGAGAAAGAATCGAACCCTTCTAGACATGGTACGGACCATGATAGCTTTTGTAGATTTGCCAAAATCATTTTAGGGGTACACAGTAGGGACTTCTATTTATATTATAAATAGAGTTCCATCAAAAATAGTTGATACTACCCTATTTGAGATGTTCTTTGGCAAAAAATCAAAGTTATCTCACTTGAGAGTATGGGGTTGCCTTGCTTTTGTCAAAAGGCCACGTCAGACAAACTTGACAGTAAGTCTGATAAGTGTTTGTTTGTGGGATATCTGAAAGAATCTTTTGAGTATTACTTCTATCTCCCCTCTAAAAACAAAGTGTTTGTTTCGAAGTATGCTATCTTCTTAGAGAATGAGCACATGCTCAAAGGGGACAGTGGGAGTAAAATTGAACTTAGTGGAATTCAAGAAGAACAAACAAACAAGGATCAATCATCTGATCCCACATCTATTGAGAGAATAGATGAACATTCTACTACACAAGATCCTCGTGGGTCAAGTAGGATACGTGTGGCACTTGACAGATATAGATTTCTCATTAGTGACCACAATGACGTGTTGCTCATAGTTGATGATGAGCCTACTACTTATAAGGAAGTTCTGAACAGTTCAGAATCTGACAAATGGCTTGAAGCCATAAAGTCAAAGATGGATTCCATGTACGACAACCAAGTATAGACTTTGGTTGATCCACCCAAAGCAATCAAACCTATTGCGTGCAAATGGGTTTTCAAGAAGAAAACCAATATGGATGGTAAAGTAGTTACTTATAAAGCACGACTAGTGGCTAAAGGTTATCGTCAACAATTTAGTATTGACTATGACGAAACCTTCTCACCAGTAGCCATGATAAAATCCATCAGGATACTCCTAGCCATTGTCACTCATCATGATTATGAGATCTAGCAAATTGATGCGAAAAAAACTTTCCTAAATGAAAATCTAACTGAGGAAGTGTATATGACACTACTTGAGGGTTTCACATCCAATGATAGCACAAAAGTGTGCAAACTACAAAGGTCCATTTATGGACTTAAGCAAGCTTCTAGAAGTTGGAACATCCGTTTTGATAAAATAATCAAAGAGTTTAGTTTCATTCAAAACATAGATGAGCCTTGTATGTACAAGAAGGTTAGTAGGAGCGCAATTTTTTTCTTATTATTTTATGTAGATGACATATTGCTAATAGGAAACGATATACCTATCTTGCAAGCAGTTAAAGTTTGGTTGTCCAAGAAATTCTCCATTAAAGACCTTGAAGAAGCAACTACATTCTTGGAATAAGGATCTATAGAGATAGATCAAAAAGGTTGTTAGGTCTTTCACAGTCTACATACCTAGACAAAGTACCAAAAAAGGATTCTTACCCATGTCCCATGGGATAAGCCTTTGAAAGTCGATGTCTCCAAAGACACAAGTTGAAAGGGATCACATGAACAAGATTTCATATGCTTCAACAGTTGGATCTATCATGTACGTTATGATATGTACAAGGCCTGATGTATCCTATACTCTCAGTTTGACGAGCAGATACCAATCTGATAGTGAAGATCATTGGGCAGCTGTGAAAAATATCCTTAAGTACTTAGGAAAGCCTAAGAATGCATTCTTGGTATATGGAGAAGGTGGTTTGAAAATAAACGAGTATACTAATATGATAAACATGATTTCATATCACAATTTGGCTACGTGTTTACGTTGTGTGGAAAGGCAACAAGTTGGAAAAATTCCAAACAAGAGACTATTACTAACTCTACAACAGAAGCTGAGTATAGAGCCACTTCTAAAGTAGCTAACGAAGCCGTTTGGATCAAGAAGTTCATGACGGACCTGGGTGTAGTCCCTAGCATTGTTGGTCCAATATCCTTGTATTGTGACAACAACGGAGCCATTGCACAAGCAAAGGAGTCACGATCTCACTAACGATCCAAACACGTGCTACAATGCAATCATCCGATCTGGGAGATCATAGATAGGATGTAAAGATAGAAGAGTTCCTACGGATGAAAACATAGTTGACCCACTTACAAAAGCACTATCCCATAAGAAACATGATAAGTATATTGATTCATTCAATATTATAGATACATGAATGAATAGCTCTAGTGCAAGTGGGTGTTTGTTAGTGTTGTACCCTAAAGGCAATCACTTGTACTTTGTATATAACATATTTGTTTTATAATACAAGGCATTATTTATCTTTCAGTTTGTTTTCTTTACTTTCATGTAAAATAACTATTAGATAAAGTCCTAAGTACAACATTATGTTAAGGAAATCATGATGTGGGATTCCTACTACACTATATAGTGTTAGTACTTAAATAATCCCTAGTCGTAGTATTAATGAGATAGGACTTCATTAATGCTCTAAGACTAGCACGTGTTAGACTTCCTGATTTGATCAAGCGATGGTTTTTCCATCCGTGAGTATTGTGATGCTCAAAGCTAACACGTGGATTCTTATCAATAGAAGAAGTACATTGGATGACCTGGCTATGAGATAATCACGTGGATAACTATTTAGTGACAATGATAGAATCTCATTATAGCAAACGTGCAAGTATCCTTAGACTTGAAATCTCCAATATATTTTGTTTGCTGAGTATTGTACTTTAATTCCAATCTCTAGAGCCATATCGAGAGCCGCCTATGGGATGGATATTGGGTGCAATGTGAGGTAAATGAAAGTAGTTGAGAGGGTCAACAAAGGATTCAGCACTCCTAATAATAGGGATGAATATCTCACGACCACTTGTTGGAATTACTACTCGTGAAATTCTTAACCAAGGTGATTGTGTATTGAAAACAATTCCAATTGATACACATGTAGAGTAGTGGATTCTTAGTACAAGTACAAATATATTCGGACCAAAATTAATTTATATTCTGAAGAGAGTTAGCACTAATTTTATACTCCAAACCGAATGAGATATTGTATAATGAAAGAAGTTTATTAAACTGTAGCTTGTTATTGAATGGTTCATGTTAAGTCACTTGACTTCCTAGACTCTTCGGTGATCATGATGTATTGCTAGATACTGCTCATGATCTGTTAAGTATAGGTTTATTAATTGATGGATTAATAAATCAATCCTGATTAGAATTAATAGGTTAATTCCAAATTATTGATGATTATTAATCTCAAAGATATTTGGATTAATTTATATTCGCTACTAATAGACTGAGAAACCTAATAGGTCACACACAATAGAGGATTAAGTACTCAAGGTGTTATTTGATAGTATTATGGGGTTAATTTTGAGAAGGAAAAGTTATTGTGGTTGTAACACCCCACCTTTTTACTTCCGATTTGCTACTACCTGTAATGGGATGAGAATTTATATCAACAGCCAGAACAAAGGTTGATCGGTGTATTGAGACGAATACTTTGGTGAAATAAAGTTTTGTCGGGACCTGGATGTAATTATTGAATTTGTTCTACCTGTACCCTAAATTTTTTGAAGGCTATTAAGATTAATAAAATAATAATTTTAGGGTACTTTAGAAAGAGAAATTGATCAGTACAAGGAGGCGCACGTTTTGCACGGGGTATCGAAGGCATTTTTGTCATTTTGACCGCGTTCGTGACTTCGACCGTGAATTTGACCAAGTAGAGAAGGAATTAAAGAATTTAAGTATTACCAATGGATTTAATGGAATTTTTGGAGTTGGATAGTGAAAAAAAATATTTTTTCATTACGGACCCGATTTTGGTCATTTCTGAAGAAAATAGAAATTGCGGTTGAAAATGGGACGTGTGGCTTCTTATGATTGGTGGATGAAAATAAGTGTCGTTTAGTGATTGGTTAATGAAGACAAGTGCTTCTATTTGATTGGTTAATGAGGTCAAGTGTTTCTATATGATTGGTTGTGATAAGTTGAGATAATTTAGAGGGCCTATAAGAAATAAATAAGGATGGCCCACAAGCATGACAATCTTGACCAAGTTGGACTGCCTTTTAACTTCATTTGACCAAGGTTAATTAAGCATAATCTTGATTTGAGCAAGTTAACCATGGTTGATTATGCGTGGCCATGCAAAATTAGAAAATATCTAATGGTTCTTGAAAATTCTAGGGATTTCTACAAGCATCACCAATGCTCTTGTAGGTTCTAAATAAATCCAAGACCTTCTAGGATATTCTACAATTTTCTTTTGAATTCTATAAAGATCTAAGGGTTTCTAGAATTGCCAAATCACCATAGAATTCTTGAATATTCTAAATGACACCTAAGTAGCTAGGTGGACCAATCAAGAGCTTCCAAATGTTTGAGACCATTTAATGAACCTTTGACTTGAAGACCATATTTCTCTATATATAGGCCATGAGGGCCGGCTGAAATGGCTTTAGATAGCCAGAATTTTGGAGCAAACAAGAGAGAAAAGAGAAAAGAGAAAAGAAAAGGAAATAGAGAAGAAAGAGAGAGAGAAAAGCAAGAAGATGTTTGGACTGTTCAGCCTCCAAACGCAGCAAAGAAAAGGTAAAGATCTACCTTACTTGAAGTAAAGTTATTATATAAAGCATGGAGATCATTTTGGTATATATATTGTGAGAAGTTTATGTGTGAAGTATGGAAACTAGTTAGGTGAAGTTGTGTGAAAGCTGTCCTTGTGTGCAGAAAATTCTGGGAGGTCTTATGTTCAGTAAATCTGTAAAGTTTATGGATTTGAACAAAGCAGGAATATATCTTTGTAGATAAGGATCATAGAGACATTTTAGAATAAGTTTGAGGTTAATCGGATTTACGGATCAAAAGTTATGGTGAAAATAGTAAAAGGTGTCAAATCGGTAACGGGATTTTACTACTGGATCTTTGTGTTCAAAACTGAACAAAATGGACAACAGAATTGGTACTCCATGAATTGGAACTTGTAAAGTAATGTCTTAAGGATATTTTACAATTGGTTTGACATCATTTGGATTTGTGGATTAAAAGTTATAGGCAAAACAGTTAGGGTGTCAAACTAGAAAATTGCAGAATGTTAAGGAAAGAATAAATAGTGAAACTAAGTCAAAACTACTGAGGCTGTTTTTGCCCAGTACCATGATACTGGAACCAAAAATCTAAAAACGGCCTATACTAAATTAAATTTAAGAGTCTTACAGTCATTTTGGTATATCATGGAGCCAAATCGGAGCTATAAATTGAAAGTTATGTGTAAAACAAAATGGTGTGTCAAACCAGTGAAATTCCATAAAGTAGTTCGAAAATGAATGGAATTAAGAGTGACTACTTTTGTGATTTTGGATAAATTAATTGGGGAAACATGAAGTGAATCCCTTGTTTATGAAGGGAGGAAGGATGTAGAAAAAGGAAAGTGAAAGAATTGATCAAACGATGGAAAAACGACATGAACGAAAGTTAAACGTTTTCCTTAACCGACGACTAACCATCGGCCTCGTCGGCTAACCGTCAACCCCATCGGCTAAACAACGGTTGAACGCCGGCTAACCGTCGGGCACGTCGGCTGGACGTCGACTACCCGTCGACTATTTTTCGACCAAACACGAATTGGTCTAAAAATGATATTTGATGTAGGTTTAGCGATAAACGGTCAACGGAACATCGAAAACGGTAGAAACAAAAGTTAAACGGCCATGAACGGAAATGATTGCTTAGGACACGAGATGAGTCTCTTGGATTTCTAAAACTCTTTCTAAAGCTAGTGTGTTTTGTTTTTCCATGAAATGCTATATTATATACCATTTGGGACATTTTATGGAAATATGTTTGGAAATATTGAATTTAATCCTCTTTTGGAATTAGAATTCTGGATTCCTTTAAATGCGTTCTTTTTGGAATCGGGTATTTGGAAAATGTTCCAAATATCCTTATTGGAATATTTTATGAAAACTTTTGGAACTCGGGTATTCGGTAAATGACCGAAATATCCTTATTTGAACTCTTGTGAATATTTTTCAAATCAGGTAAGGGTAAAATGACTCAAATACCCTCGAAAAGTCTTTTGGAATCGAGTATCGGTAAAATAACCTAAATACCCTTGGAAATGACTTTTGTGATCGAGTACGAGGAAAATGACCAGTTACTCTTGGAAACACGTTTTGATGTGAGAATAGAACCCTTTATCTAGTTTCAACATGATTTTGGAAAAAATGTTGTTTTACCCCAAAACTGTTTTTATATGAAAATTTTGTGTGAACAAGATAACCCCCAGGCCTGATCAGCTAGACGGGGTTAGTATTGGTGACATTGAGTACTCAGCAAGGGCTCTGATCTTTGTACTAGCTCATATTAGAGATAGATGACCCCAAGTAACCTGATCAGTTCTGGGGATTATCTTATTCCAAACAGAACGACAGGATATTAAGATGAGTCGTCCTGGCTAGCCGTTTTAAGCCTGGCAATTGCCTATTGATTATGATGGTGGATTGTTCACATGATACCGGGCGAGTACACTCGATGTGTTCAATCCCTTGCCACCTCGATGGTGATTAACGTCAGGATTGGAACCCATGGCTTATGGTGGCAAGTAAAAGATCCCTAAGTGCAATATGAGGTACATTTGTACGCTGCTCACCGTTCTGGCATGACACGGGTGACGTGCTGTAAGGCACAATCCCTGGCACAAGAGACCATGTAACCGAAGGCAAGGATTGCAGGACTTGCATACAGGCCGGCCTTCTGTTGGAGAAGTACCTGTGATTGGAAAAAAATGGGGCAATGATTTGAAAGTTGAAACACTATTTTCCAAAAAATTATTGAGTTCTGAATACACTCTTCATTAAAGAGTTTTGATTTCATTTCTAATGAACAAATGATATGTTATTTCATAAAAGTTTTGTGTACTCTGCTTCTTTAATAAAACATTAGCACACGTGGGACTCACTAAGTGATTTTCCACTCACACGTGTCTTTTATCTTACCTTTTTGTAGGATCCGGAGTTGGAAGGACCTACGGATAGAGGACGATACCACAGTGACAGCAAAATAGGTCCAAACGTTTCCCTTTTGGATAATACTCTGTTAGATTTTTCGTTATAAAGACCCCTTGTCTGGGTACCTGGATGGGGCGACACCCGGATTGGAGATGCTTCCGTTGTTACCTTTAGTAAGGGTGTTACAGTGGTCATATTATAATCAGTTATAATTTTAGGCCAAATTGTAATAGTTAAGACCTATAGTTGTCAATTGCAATTAAAGAATTATAATTCATTTAGAATTCATGAAATCGTGTACTTTGCAATTTTCACTCCGAAAAGAATGCTGTCTTCATTCTTTTTCAAATACACAGAGGGAATGGTTCTTTCTGTGGTTATCAAAAAAACACACATAACTTCTCTCATTCGTCTTCTCTTAGTGAACCCTAGCCGCTAAGAAAATTTTCTAGCAGAGAGCTTTTGTTTTCCTTGAGTCCCTCGTATGGATACTATCAGAGACAACTCTATGCTTTAGTTGTAGTGGTTTGACTTGATCAATCAAGGAGAAGTCGCAATCCGTTGTTGCACGCAAGGTTGCTGGATCACGCATTCAGACAAAAAGGAAATTTTTTGAGCGACAAAGACACTGTAGAAAAGGTATTTTTCCTTCACTTCGTCTATTCTATTTATCACACATATACGAATCATTAGGATGGTATCTCGTCTATTTATCTTCCGTTGTGCTATCTGACATGCAGGAGATACATTTACACTGCTACTAGACAAATGTATCAAATCAACAATGGTTTTTTTAATCAATAAAACAAACGTGCAACAATATTTTATTTGTATCATAATACAAATATATCACATTCTGACAAGCCATTCCAGTTTGCAACTTATAAAAACTAGAAAAGTTTTTAAACAACTCCACATGCAAACCCAACTTAAGATGAGATTCAACTACCCTAACAACAAAAGGCTCATAAAAATCTATAAAAGAAGACATCCTCCTTTATGTATCCTCAATTGCTAAATAATCCTCATTTAAAAGCATGATACTCATAGGATACTCCATAGAACCATCTCTCTCAACCCAATCACGTGTCTCTACCTACAAATTGTTGTATAACTCAACACCACCACCAATACCAGTAGATCAGGTAACAAAATCTCTAGATGCTCTAAAAATTCATCCACATCTTCATTCAAAATTAGGTGAACTGAATCAGCCCTTTTATTTGAAATAGCATAATGAACATTGGCACCTTCAAAATCAATAGCATTCAAAACAATGGGCCCAAACATAAACGGGTGAAACACAGGCTTTGCCACCAATTTGTACTTTGATAAAAAAAAAATTATTGTACAAATCCATTGAAATTTTTGAAAATAAAAAACTGAAATCGACACTACAAAACATGTGCTAACATCAAATACAAAACCTATATATATAGAAACAAGAAAACATTCAACCTCATCAAATACTCTAATTCCAAAACTCCTCGAAAACCGAACAAAAATTAAGAGATGATATCATTCAATGTACCTCACGCTGCAAATCCAACAAATAAACAACATGAAAAACCAAACGATGCATTAAAGACATAATTCAAATACAATGAACGAAACAATGCCCCTTTAGCTGCTTCTATTATGCAACTAAAAAAAACCCTCAACCTCCCTAAAAGTTTTTGTATTTGAGCCTCCTATGGCATTTATTTTTGGGCCTACAGAAGTTATTATCGACAGCTTTCAATTCTTTTTCCAAGATAATACATGAGAATATATATATATATATATATATATATATATATATATATATATATATATATTGGGCCGAATAAAATTAAAAGCCAACCAGTATTTACAAAATTAAAAAAAAAAATCTTAAACCAACAATTAAAATGAAAATAGCACCAAAATTACAATACCCATACACAAAAGCATAATTCTTCTGAAGTAAACAAATTATTATTTCTCCAATAATACAAATATATAATGATTTCATGGCATTGTTTCAATATTAGACTTTGCTCATTTCAATAAACAAATCTAATGAGCAATTTTAAAATAACAGCTAAAACATATATCTTTGAATGAATAATTCAATTTAAAATACAAAAATATACTCAACTACAATATATATATATATATATATATATATATATATATATATATATTACATATGCTTTGAAAAACTCCTTACCCTGTGCATCGCACGGGCAACACACTAGTTACTATAAAAAGTATTATGATCAAATTTAAAGGTAATATGATATATTTTAGCACATAATTTAGCATAATCTCTATAAAAATGCCCAAAATCTGACACATATACAAAGATAGTCACGTTAAATTAATGATCCAACCGTTAGCTTTATTGAAATTATTATGAAAAGTGTTATAACCAAATTTAAAGATAATCGAATATGTCACATCACATAGTCTAGCACAATTTCTATTAAAATGCCCAAAACCTAATATATTTACAAAGATAGGCATATCAAATTAATGATCCAACTATTAGATTGGATAAAATCAATAAAAAAAAAAGTTTTATGACCAAATTTTAAGGTAATCAAATATGTTTTGGTACAAAATCTAGTATAATCTCTATAAAAATATTAAAAACTTAACACATTTAGAAAGATAGACATATCAAATTAACAATTCAACTGTCAGATTTGATAAAATCACTAAAAAAAGTATTGTGACCAAATTTAAAGGTAATCGGATATATTTTTCCACTTAATCTAATATAATCTCTATAAAAATACTCGAAACCTAACCGAATATAAAGATAGGCATATCAAATTAATGATCCAACTGCTAGAATTATTAAAATTACTAAAAAACATATTATAACTAAATTTTAAGGTAATCGAATATGTTTTGGCACAGAATCTGGTATAGTCTCTATAAAAATACAGAAAACCTAACACATTTAGAAATATAGGCATATCAAATTAACAATTCAACCGTTAGATTTAATAAAAAAATCACTAAAAAATGTGTTAGGACCAAATTTAAAGGCAATCGGATTTGTTTTGTGACTTCATCTAGTATAATCTCTATAAAAATACTCGAAACCTAATCCATTTACAAATATAGTCATATCAAATTAATGATTTAATCATTAAATTTGTTAAAATTACTAAAAGACATATTGTGACCAAATTTGAAGGTAATTTGATGTATTTTACCACCTAATCTTGCACAATTTCTATTAAAATGCTCAAAATCTAATACATTTACAAAGATATGCATATCAAATTAACGATCCAACCATTAGATTTGATAAAATCATTAAAAATGTTTTATGACCAAATTTTAAGGTAATCGAGTATGTTTTAGCATAGAATCTAGCATAATCTCTATAAAAATACAGAAAACCTAACACATTTAGAAATATAGGCATATCAAATTAATCATGCAACCGTTAAATTTGATAAAATCACTAGAAAATGTATTATGACCAAATTTAAAGATAATCTGATATGTTTTACCATTTAATCTAGTATAATCTCTATAAAAATTCTCAAAACCTAATGCATAATCATTATAAATTTGAAGGTAATCGGATATATTTTACCACCTAATATTATATATTCATTATAAAAATACCCAAAACCTAACACATTTATAAGGATGAACATATCAAATTAATAATCCAACTGCTAGATTTATTAAATTTGCTAATATATATATATATATATATATATATATATATTATAACCAAATTTGAAGGTAATCGAACATGTTTTGCCATATAATCTAGCTTAATTTCTATAAATCAGCCTAAAATATAATGCATTTATATATTTTTAAAAATTTAAGGACTAATTTGTAAAATTTTTGGGATTATATTTAATATTCTAAATTTTAATGACCTATTTATAAATTTTTTGTTATCATTTTATAATTTTACAAAATTTAAGAAGCAAATTGTAAAATTTGGGGTCATGTATTATATATTTAAAAATTTAGGGACCAATTTATAAAATTTTTTAAGCTAATATTATTAATATTTTAAGATTTACGGATCAATTTACAAATTTTTTTATGTCATTTTGCAATTATACAAAATTTAGAGACCAATTACAAAATTTGTAGGGCCATGTTGTAAATATTTAAAAATTTAAAGACATATATTAGTTAGGAAATATGAATTTTGTCGTTAAAAGTATAGTTAACAGTGATAAAAGTTAACATTTTTAACTAGAAAATGAATTCCTATCGCTGATAATGCATTATTAGAGAGAAAATTTAGTTAGGAAATGAATTTTTGTCACTGATGATGCATCATTAGTAAGAAAATTTAAATTTTTCTCGCTAATATACTTATTTCCTAACTAAAGCCATCACTTTTAGTGAGAAAAATTTTCCTCGCTAAAAGGTACTTTTGACAATAAAACTAGATAAAAAATTTGTTACCAATATATCTTTTTCTTCTAATTCTATCTATTTTCGGCAACTATTTTGTAAGATCCATTTAAATAGACCTCTTGAATAACAAATAGGCCATCCTACTTTGATGTCAACTTCTTTGGTTTATGCTTAATGATGATTTGTCTCTTCACAATGAGCACTAAATTATCAATTTGAAAAGAACAAGGATGCACTTTCTTGTAAAAGGCCTTAGAAACATGAACTAGGTAGTATTCTAGTTATTGTTGTGTCTCTAGCCTCTTTTTATCAAGTGCTTCTAACTCTTCAAATCTAAGACAACATTATCTTCATTTATGAGCCTTTCTTGAATTGCGATCCTCAATAAAAGAGTTTTTTTGTTCTAGTGGAAGGACTGCTTCCACACTATATACTAACACATATGGGGCAGCTTGAGTTGGAGTGCGATAAGTGGTCCTAAGCCCAAAGTGCTTCTCCAACACAAAAATTCCAATCCCTTTTTGATTTAGTCACCACTTTTTGCAATAAATTGTATAAAACCTTATTAAAAGCTTCAGTAAGTCCATTAGCTGGGGTATAGTACATAGAAGATTTATGCTACTTAAACTTAAACTTCTCATATATCTTTTTCATCAAACTATTGTCAAAAGGCTTGCCACTATCTGTGATGATATATCGAGGAATGTCGTATCAATAGATTATGTTTACGCATTTGAAATCAACAACATTTTCCTTTTTTACTTATTTTATTGCTAAAAATTTTTGCCTGTCTAGAGAAGTAATTTGTTGCAGTCAAAATGTAGAGATTCCTAGTAGAAGACTTTAGTAGCAATCCAATAATATCCAAACCTCGTGCATTAAATGGCCACAAAGTAATTGTCGATTAAATGGCTCGGAGGTTGATGTATATAATTGCATTAAATTGACATGTTTGACACTTTCGAGCATAATCTATGCAATTTTTCACCATAGTCAGTTAATAATATCCCATCCTCTTAACGTGAAAATAAACCTTCAAACCAAATTGGTAGGCTCCACATATGCTAGAATGGGTTTCCTTTATTTCTTAAATAGTTTTTTCTTGACCTAAATATCGCAAGAAAACATGGCTAAAAGAACATCAAAAAAGTGTATCCTTATATTAAAAGAAGCGAGGTGCACGCCGATGAATTCATGATGATGATGATGATGATGAAACCAATCTTGAAGATGTTAATATTGATGTAATACATTTGGATGTGGCTGATTTCTTTGAGCATCCAAAATGATGAATTGATCATTTAATTGGTGATAGAAGTGTCCAAAAGAATTAAAAGTTTACTTTTAATGTTCTTATTTTATGTTATATATTTTTGGCATTGTAATAATAGTTAGCATTTTAAGTTTTTATTTTATTATTTGAAGTATTTAAATTTATAAATGTTTTATTATGCTCAAATGGCTATTACTCCATTTATTGGAAATAAAAGTGGCATTGAAAATATATGCTTAATTGATAGTAGTACAACACACACTATATTGAAAGATAGAAAATATTTCTCTTACATGAAGATGAGAAAAACAACTGTTAATATTATAGGTGGTAGTGTAAAATTAATTAAAGGCTCAAGAAGAGCTAATATATTATTACTTGGAAGAACAAATGTTGTTATTTATAAAACGTTATTTTCTTCAAAATCTCGAAGAATTTATTATGTTCTAAGGATATTTGCCGAAATGGATATCACATTAAAATAATGGAAGAAAATGGGTTGGAGTATCTCTATATTACTCAAATTTTTTGACGTAAGAAATCTTTATTAGAAAAGCTACAATCTTTTTCGTCTACCCTATATAACATAAAAATCCATGCAATTGAAATGCATCATTAAGTAAACCAAAAGTTTACTGATCCTCGCTACATTTATCATTTAGCAAGACCTTTCGGGTCATCCAAGAGATATTATAATGCGAAGGATAATTGAAGATACGCATGGTCATCCTTTGAGAAATCAAAAGATTTTGACATCAGATAAATTTTCACGTGCTGCATGTTTTCACATAAAATTGGTTATTAAACCATCTCCAATAAAAGTGGAGTTTAAGTCTCTAGCATTTTTAGAAAGAATTCATGGTGATATATGTGGACCAATTCACTACAAAAAATGGGGCAAATCTGACGAAGACAAATACAACGGTCAAAAAATCATCGCAATAGATAGACCTAATGCAACGTTCTAATGCCAACTGTCGTATTTGGTTACCAAATACGATGGTTTATACAAACCATCGCAATAGAGTAGGCCAAATACAACGGTTTAATTTAACCACCGCAATAAAGTAGACCAAATACGATGATTTATTGTAATCGTCCCAATAGAGTAGACCAAATATGACAGTTTATTTTAACTGTCATAATAGAATAGGCCAAATACAACACTTTATTTTAACCGTCGCAATAAAGTAGACCAAATACGACAGTTTATTGTAACCATCGCAATAGAGTAGGCCAAATACAACGGTTTAATTTAACCGTCGCAATAAAGCAGAGCCAAATATGACGGTTTATTGTAACTATTACAATGGAATAAACCAAATACGACGGTTTATTTTAACCATCACAATAGAATAGGCCAAATATGACACTTTATTTTAATCCTCGCAATAGAGTAGATTAAATACGACGATTTATTGTAACCATCGTAATAGAGTAGACCAAATATGACGGTTTATTATAACCGTCATTTTTAGTCTAGTTATAACAAAGCCTCTCAAAATTATTTTAAATTTTATCTGATTATTTTCAAATTTAGTCACAATACCATTTGTAATAATTACAATAAATTTAACGGCTAGATCGTTAATTTGATATCTTTATAATTGTAAATACTAAGATATCTTTCCATTTTATAGATATTACTGTACAAATATGATAAAATAAAATGAATCACCTTCAAATTTGGTCACTAAACTTATTATAAATACATGTATTTGTTAGATCATTGATTTTTCAAATACAGTTTTGTTTACATCTTAAGTTTTCATATATTAATATTAAAGAGCTTGAATTTCATTTTAATTATTATAATTAGTTATTCTAAGAGAGATATATATATATATATATATATTATTTATATACAGTATAATATATCATTATTAGTTAGTAAGTATTAGATTAATATATTATATAACATAAATAATTTTTTAATTACGAACATACATATGTGTGTGTACATATATACCTAGGTAGAGTATCCTATCTCTTGATTATTACATTTAATTATACACACACACACACACACACACACACACAACACACACACACACACACACACACATTCTATCTATATATTTCATTACCATTTATGTTAAATTTAAATAATTATTACGTAATATACCTAGGTAGTGTATCCTATCTCTTGATTATTACATTTTCTTTTTCCTTTGTTGCTTTTGTTTGTGTTATATATATATATATATATATATATATATATATATATATATATAAACTTTAAAAATAGTTAAATAAAAAAATAAATACTATTAAAATAAATTCAGGATACTTTTGAAAAAATTAAATATATGATAATGAATTTTAATAATATTAGTCATACATACATACATACATACATACATACATACATACATACATACATACATACATACATACATACATACATACATACATACATACATACATACATACATACATACATACATACATACATACATACATACATATATATATATATATATATATATGTATGTATGTATGTATGTATGTATGTATATGTAGATTATATATATATATGTAAATTCTTGGCTATCTACCTGTAATAACCCGCCTTGCATAAAGCGTTTGTGAAGAATAGTTTTGTTAACAATGAAAATATATATAAAAGAAATATTTTCTTTCCTTATTATCAATAATAAAATTATGATTTTAAATTGATAATATTATTCATAGTGTTATAATATAGCCATCACTAGTGCTATTATCATTATTAATATTAGTATTATTATTGCTAATATGTTATGAATTATTGGAATCTACATTAATTAGTGGAGGCTCCACTAATTATGGATTTATGTGAATTATTAAAGAAGATTTTTATGGATGTCCACCATTTAGTGGAGACACCACTAATTGAGATTAGTGGAAGATGATGTATGGCATGATGTATTCCACTAATTAGAGCTCTATAAATAGAGCTATTCTCTAAACTTGTAATACACCATTATTTTGTGAAAGAAAGATTAGTGAAAGAAAGATTAGAGAAAGAATTGTGAGAGAAAGAAAGAGAGAAGTTTGAAGAGAAATTCTTGTGCAAAGAATAGTTAGAGTTTTCTTAGTGTGTAGTGTGTAGATGTTATTCGAACACTACCCTAATTTTATAACACGTTATCAGCACGAGTCTCTACCGTTATTAAAGCCAGAAGACAGCACGAATCTCTGCCGTTATTAAAGCCAGAAGACAGGTACGCATTTATTGATCTCTATGGCTAACCTCGCTAAATTCGAATTTGTAGCCCTTGATATTTTTGAGAAAAAAAATTATATGTCATACAGAAATGCATCTAAATGCTAAAAAAAAGGAGATCCATATGTCATGTGGATAAAAATATATATATATTTGACCACCTGAAGATGGTCGTACTACCCACTGCATGGTATGAATGGTTGCACCTGAAGTTGCAAGATTGTAAAACCGTGAACTCCGTGATGTATAAAACTACATCTTAGTTAAAAATTTTGTGGAGAAAAAGTTACTGATGAAGTTATATTGGAGAAGACATTCTCCACTTTTCATACCTCGAATATTGTCCTGCAGTAATAATATCGAGAAAAATGGTATCCAAAATTGACAGATTTAACATGAGTTATTATTGAGAAATCATGAAGCCAGATGAACTGGCTCAACAGCACTCCCAGAAGTGAATGATGTTGGCTCCAGCAGAAGCCATCGTTATAGTTGTAGTTGTGGCAGTGGTCGTGGTTATGGTCATGGACACACTCGATATTTCCCTTATCACAGATAAATACTGGCCACCTGAAGTAAAACAGAAAAGATAATAAGGGAAAAAGATATTTCCATTAATAATAAGCATCACATCTTTTATTCATATCACTAGTGTTCATATGAACTTGAGGATACATACTTATAGTTGCTCTCTTGTAATTGAGCTGACAAATTTAAGATGAAGGTTTGTAATTGTTCTTTTTCAATATTTATATTAGAGGAAGACAAAAAATTAGTAATTATGGACTTCAGCTCCTCTTTTTCCGCATCCTCCTCCTTTTCTTTCCCCTTTGAGCCAGCATCGAGACTAGTAGCAGAATTAGCCGTAAAATTACTGCGAAATGAGTCTTGGGATTTTATGATCCCCTTAAGTTTATTATAATTAAATTTCTTATTATATTTGTCCTTGAAGCATGCTTGTCTCAATTTCTGTGTTTGGTCCTCTAACTGCGTATTAGGACTTTCTTCCACCAACTGTTTTTCACATTCCAGTATCGCAATAGCTTCTTTCAACTTCTTCTCAGCCATATGTCCTCCTTCTTCTTTATTTTGCATCTCCTGTAAATCGAAGTGATATCATTGGTTATTTACTTATAAATCTTTCATAGTTTCATACTTGCAAATTATAAGTATGTATGAGAGAGAACATGAACATTCTTGATTATGGTCTCCAAGCTCACCAACTTCCTGTGAGGCCATCGACGAATTCCTAACTCCCTACATCTTTTCTTGAGACTGGTTTATGCCAATATTCAGTTCTTTGGCTGCGCTCTTGATTGGTAGGTAAAAGTACTCGCGAAATTGTTTCTCTTGATAGTGTCTCGGGAGTTATTGCCCTTCTTCTCTCTCTCGCCTCTTAATCATCTTCTTCTCCCCAGAAATTTTGTCTGCAATAATATCTTGAACTTCGATATTATGTATTTCATGAGTACTTACTCCGACTTCGTTGCCAAGACCACTCATTATTTCTCCTAGAAAAAGAAAATAATATCAGTAAAGGTAATACCATTCAAAATTCATGTTTAAATGTATAATAACCTGGAATCATATTCTGGCTTTGTTCAAAATCCATTAGAGAGTAGAAAGGATCATGCACAAGCATATCCTCATTCAAAGGAATAGCATCAAGAGGAACAATATCAAAAGCAGTCTCTTGTAGGGGCAGATCAACTTGGTCCAAAGCAGTATGTTCAAAACTTCCACTGATTTACATCAAAAACAAACCAAAAGAGAGTTTAATTTCATTATCAAGCACACTAAAAACAAATGGAAGCCCTCAAAGGTATCTCACCCGAAATTAGGAGGAAGCGGTTGGTTTGGAAAGGAAAACATATCAAAATCTTCTCGTGTTCGAATTAGGCGTAAGCGGTTGGTTTGGAAAGGAAAATACATCAAAATCTCGCTGTAAACCGAGTCAAAATTTGACCATGTCTCAAATGAATTACAAGTCTCCATATCTGCTTTGTGATTTTTGTTTTTTATGTTTACTAATGACTGATGACTGAGATATATATCGATACATATATATATATATATATATATCTTTATGAGGAAGAAGAAGAGGTAGATGGTAGGTAGAGGGTTGGAGGAGAAGAAAAGACAAGAGAGGAAGAGGAAAAGTCGGCACGGGAAGAGTGAAAAAAAAGGAGATATTTTTCTTGGCATTTCCTGCTTGTCATCATTTTCTTATATTTCTTTTCTTTATTCTCTTGTGAAATCATTATTCCCTAAATTAGGGGAGAACAGAAACAGTACAAGAAAGATCGTGATTGGACAACATCATTAAATTATCTTGATCCGCATACAAGCGCGTGTGAACTTGAAGTTCAAAAGATAATTCATTTGTAAAGCATTGCAAATCAAATGCCAGACGCTTTTGTTGACTCTAGAAGAGTAACAAAATCGCATATGCCGCCTATAAATGCTCCTATTCTAATTGAAGTTCCAACAGAACAAAAGATTTTACATATAGCTGCTGAGTCAAAAGCATGCCAGAAGCATGGCCGACATCTTAGTTCTAAAGATAAAAATCCTCGAAAGAAGAGAGGATTAATGGTCCAGATGATCATATTAAAGCAAAGAATGATAAAGACCAAGAGAAAACTTATGACAAAGAACCAGACATAAATGAAAGTAACATTGAAATTTCTATCCATTATACCACTTCCGGTAGAAGTTGGAATCAGATAGAAACAATTATTGATCATATGTTTGCATATAATATCTCTTGATGTTATACAAGATAATGATGATTCTGAACCAATATCAGTTGATGAATGTTGGCATAGAAAAGATTGGCTGCAATGGAAAGATGCGATTCAATCGGAGTTAAATGCACTGACACAACGTGAAGTCTTCAGACCTGCAGTCCGAATACCAGAAGGTATAAAACCTGTTGGTTACAAATGGATATTTGTACGAAAACGCAATAAAAAGAGTGAAATCGTTCGATATAAAGCACGATTAGTAGCCCAAGGTTTTTCACAAGGACCAGGTATTGATTATGATAAAACTTATTCTCCTGTTGTTGATGCTATTACACTCCGATATCTTATCAGTTTGGCAGTACATGAAAAGATAGATATGCGCCTATTAGATGTTGCCACTGCTTACTTGTATGAAAATTTAGAAAATGATGTTTACATGAAAATCCCCAAAGGATTTCATATGCCAGAAGCATATACACATTATCCTTGTAAAAATTACTCCATCAAATTACAGAAATCATTATATGGCCTGAAGCAATTTAGGCGAATGTGGTTCAATTATCTTAGTGAATATTGATTGAAAGCGGGATTTAAAATGACCAGGTATGTCCATGTGTTTTTATTAAGAAATCTGGTTCTGAATTTGTGATATTAGCTATATATATTGATGATTTTAATCTTATTGGAACTCTTGAAGAGCTCCAAGAAACAATTGCTTATTTGACATCAAGGATGGTCGTAAAAGTATACTTTGCCTTGGTTTACAAATTGAACATTTGGCAAGTAGAACATTTATTCATCAATCAACATATACAGCAAAAGTGCTAAAAAGATTTTACATGGACAAAGCACATCCATTGAGTATTCCAATGATCGTCCGATCATTAAATGTGGATAAAGATCATTTCCAACCTCAAGAAAATGATGAAGAACTCCTTGGTCCTAAAGTACCATATCTCAGTGCAATTGGTGCATTGATGTATCTTGCTAATAATACACGACCTGATATTGCTTTTGCTGTCGATTTATTAGCAAGATTTAGTTCTTCACCAACACGACGATATTGGAATGGAATTAAACAAGTCCTTCGATATCTCTAAGGTACAATTGATCTCGGATTATTTTATTCAAATAAAATCAGCCCAACATTGATTGGCTATGCAGATGCTAGTTATTTATCTGATCCACATAAAGCACGTTCTCAAACGGGCTATCTATTTACATGTGGAAATACTGTTATATCATGGCGTTCTACGAAACAATCTATAGCAACTACTTCTTCAAATCATGCTGAAATTATAGCCATTCATGAAGCAAGTCGAGAATGTGTATGGCGAAGATCCATGATTCATTATATCCGAGAAAGTTGTGGATTATCATCAATCAAAGATATTCCAACTCCTCTTTATGAAGACAGTGCAGCTTGCATAGCTCAATTACGAGGAGGATATATTAAAGGAGATCGGACAAAACATATTTCACCAAAATTCTTCTTTACTCATGAACTTCAGAAGAAAGGTGAAATTGATGTGCTACAAATTCGGTCATGTGACAACCTCGCAAATATTTTCACGAAGACTTTACCGACTGCAACATTTGAGAAGTTGAGATATAAAATCGGTATGCGTCGGTTTAAAGATTTAAAGGAATCATCTCATCAGGGGGAGTAATAAACAGACATATAGAATAGTGTACTCTTTTTCCTTCACTAGATTTTTTTTCCCACTGGGTTTTTATCTAGTAAGGTTTTAACGAGGCATATTCTTTATGTAATGGATGGACATCCAAGGGGGGTGTTATGAATTATTGGAATCTATATTAATTAGTGGAGGCTCCACTAATTATGGATTTATGTGAATTATTAAAGAAGATTTTTATGGATGTCCACCATTTAGTGGAGACACCACTAATTGAGATTAGTGGAAGATGATGTATGGCATGATGTATTCCACTAATTAGAGCTCTATAAATAGAGCTATTCTCTAAGCTTGTAATACACCATTATTTTGTGAAAGAAAGATTAGTGAAAGAAAGATTAGAGAAAGAATTGTGAGAGAAAGAAATAGAGAAGTTTGAAGAGAAATTCTTGTGCAAAGAATAGTTAGAGTTTTCTTAGTGTGTAGTGTGTACATGTTATTCGAACACTACCCTAATTTTATAACATAATATTATTATTGATTTTATTTTTATTCTATTATTCATTACTATTATTTTATATCTATTATGTAATATCAATATTCCTTGGTAATATTAAATTACAGTATTTATTAAATTCAATAATTATGTTGAATTATTATATTATTTTTACCATTAGTATGTATGTATGTATATATATATATATATATATATATATATATATATTTCAACTAATACTATAAATATCCTAGTTATATTATTTAGCTATATTATGCTATATTATATTATATATAAATACCCTAACTATATTATCTATCTATATTTTATTATATATAAGATATTTTAAGGGGCCCATAAGAAGTAAATGAAGAGGGCCCACAAGCATGATATTTTTGACCAAGATTAACCATTCTTAGACTTCCTTAATTAAGCTTAATTAAGTTAAACTAGATTAGGCCAAGTTAATTATAATTTGCATGGCCATGTAAGGTTAGTAAATGCATTAGTCTTGAGACTTCTAGGGAATTCTACAAGTTTCTCCATGGTTCCACAATTTTCTTGGAAAGCCTAGGAGCTTCTAGAATAGCCAACTCACCTTAAAGTAAGACCAAGAGGATTAAGCTCTATAAATAGGAGTAAGGAGGGGAGAATTTCAGTCAAAGCTGGGAGGAGAAGAGGAAAAACCAAAAAAGTGAAGAGAGGAGAGGAAAAATAAGAAAAAGAGAGACTAAGGGAGAGAGGGAGATTTCTGGCAGCAAAGAGGAAGGAGAAGGAAACCGGAAGCAAGGAGGAAGAAAGGAGAAGGAAGGAAGGGAAGGAGTATACAGCTTGCCCTCATCTTGGAAAGGTAAGAGATCATTTCTTAAAAGCTAAAAGAATGATGTTAGAAGTTGGAAACTAAATGCATATGAATTTGTTGATGTTGAGCAATGAAAATATTTTGATGTTGTGATGGATGTTGAATTGACCGGTTGGTGTAGTGATGGGTTGAATATGGTTTTCAGTTTATTTAAGGTGTATTGGAGTGATGGTATACTGAAAATTTGAAAAGAAAAAGGAAGGAAGTGGTAAAGAAAACAAGAAAAGTCATTTGTTGATAACAACTCACTAGTTTGTGTTGTTTGGAAATATTAAAAGAAATCTGAGTAAATGTGACTGGAAATTGAGCATAAATGACTCTAAACCTGTCCTAGACCAGTTAGAAAGGATTTGGAACAAGTTGTGTGGAGGTTGTGAGGGTTTTGTATAGCTAAGAGATCATGAACAACAAGAAGGGTGAAAACTGCCAAAATTTACTAGTTTGGTAAGTTGGGAATAATTTATTTGTTTGAACAAAAGAGAAGTGCTGGGCATGAAAACCTGTTAGAACAATGATTTTGGGATGTTAAATAAGGTATTGGAAGGTTTAAATGTGGTAAGATATGTTGAAGAAATCATAAAAATAAATTAAAACAAGTTGAGCTTCTAAACAGTAATTCTGGACTTCCAGCTCGGAGCAGTAAGTTTAACTGGAAAACTGAACGAAATGGAGAGAGGTTTGAATACCCCATGACCTGAAGTTGATAGAGAAATGTCCTAGGAGTATTTAGGAAGTGGTTTCACTTCATTTGGACCTGAATTGGAGGAGATATGAACAAAACACTGGAGAGTGACGAAACTGAATCTCCAAGCGCGGAACAGTGGAATCAACTGCAAAACTGTACAAAATGGGATGGAGCTTGTAGGACTTATGACCTGGAATTGATAGAGGGATATCTTAGGGAAATTATGGAAGTAGCCTCACCCTATTTGGACCTATATTGGCTAAATTGTGTGAAAAATGGTGAAGGGTGGTAAAGCTTTAAAACCAGAAAAACTATTCAAAGCACTAACCCATTTATTTCTTTAAGAAAATTATAGAAACCTTATCCAAACCATTAAGTATTTGAAACTATTGAGTAATGACAAAGGAATATACTAATGATGTAGGTGAATCAAGCCGAGGGAACCTCTTTTAGGACTATACTCGAGTGCAACTTCGGCCTAATATACGAGGTGAGTCCTATTGATTTTTAAGCTTTTTAAAAGCTAGTGTGCTTTGATTTTTCTATGAAATGCTATGTTTTATACCGTTTTGGAAATGTTTAAATGTGTTTACAGAATACGTGAGCAAGACTTATTTTCCTACTATTTA
This sequence comes from Voacanga thouarsii, assembly GCA_026120185.1. Lineage (NCBI taxonomy): Eukaryota > Viridiplantae > Streptophyta > Magnoliopsida > Gentianales > Apocynaceae > Voacanga > Voacanga thouarsii. The sequence goes on along the minus strand of JANUWF010002064.1, from coordinate 1,014 downwards.
AACTTGAATGAATTCCATAATTGGTTTGAAAACCTTATTGGAGGAATAAAACATGAATTATGTGAATTTAGACATTTTGGATTAAATATTTGGGATTTTCGGAAAATGATAAACTTTAGAATCGGGTATTCGGTAAATGACCGAAATATCCTTATTGGAACTCTTGTGAATATATTTCAAATCGGGTAAGGGTAATATGACCCAGATACCTTCAAAAAGTCTTGTGGAACCTAGCATGGGTGAAATGACCCGAATGACCTTGGAAAATGACTTTTGTGATTGAGTACGGGAAAAATAACCCGGTTACTCTTGGTAACACGTTTTGATGTGTGAGTAAAACATTTTATCTAGTTTCAACATGATTTTGGAAAATGTTGTTTTGTCCCCAAAATGTTTTGATTGAAGATCCTACGGGATCAGATAACCCTCTGGCCTGATCAGTCAGACGAGGTTTGTGTTGTTGCGTTGAATACTCAGTAAGGGTTTTGATCTTTGTACTAGCCCGTGTTAGAGGTAGACGACCTCAAGTAACCTAGCTAGTTCTGGGGATTGTCTTACTCCAAATAGGGTGACAGGACATTGAGATGAGTCATCCTGGCTAGCCGTTTAGTGCCTGGCAATTGTCGTGTTTGTGAATGCGTTTGTGAACGCTTGTTATTTTTAAGTCATTCGCTGGAATAAGGATGGGATGTTCAGGGAGTTTGACTCCTTGCCACCTCGATGGTGATTGACGTCAGGATTGGGAACCCTGGCTGATGAAGGCAAGTAAAAGATCTCTATGTACACGGTGAGGTATATTTATACGCTGCTCACCCTTCCGACCTGACACTGGTGACGTTGCTGTAAGGCGCAGTCCCTGACATCAGAAACCGTGCAGCCGAAGGCGAAGTTCCTTAGACTTTGCACGCGAATCGCACTTCCATGTGGGGAAGAATCCGCATTTATTGAATTGGGGGCCATATGTGTTGGAAATCATTGTTTTTCAAATGTACATGATAAATTGATCCTAAATTT
>JANUWF010002063.1:0-96954 GCA_026120185.1 Voacanga thouarsii | reverse complement strand
TGATCTATTAAAATATAGGGAAAAATCACTATGCCATTTAAAGTTTTTCACAAAATTCTACATTGCCAACTTGTTGCCTTACAAAAAGGGGAGCCGACGAAAATGTCGATCGGCCGCTCTTCAGATGAATATAAACAGATCCGATAGAAAGATAAATGGATGAGTTGGACCTTTTAAAAGACGTGAGTTCCTTAAACTTATTATAGAAAGGGTCCAAGAAAGTAGAAATATTGCATGTGAAAGCAAAATATGAATGAACACGGTTTATTTCGATTAAGACAATGAACAAATACAAAATTATTGGAATCTGGAATCAAAGCAACATAAAACAGAAAGCTTGTAATAAAAAAAGTAAGGAAAACTATAAAGAAAATGTAAATAAAGCTATAAACAAAGCCATAAAAATGCAGAAAAAAGGGAATTGAAAATTTGAAAAAATTTGGGTAATTTAGTTGGAGATGATTATTGTTGGCCCTTCTTTCTGGGATCCCTACTCATCTTATACTTGTTGTGGCATAATCTCCGACTATCCAAATGTGGAGAGAAACACCGCCGTGGCCTGTCCTTGGAGGTTGAGGACGATAGTGTTCTACTAATCGTGCCGCGATGTGAGGGTGACGGCCCATCGACTCCCGATTCTAATGTTGACCAAGTGCATCAACTTAAGATTTTCTTGACGTCATCATCCGTTTAGCAGAATTTGTATCGGCTTCGACTCAAGGTTACCGTTGCAATGGATCGGCTAAAAATGACGTCAACACATGCCCCTTCGAGTCCCGTTGCTTTGATGGCATGAACAGGTAAAGCGATGGGAATCGTACCTTTTAATTCACAGCCGTTCTTTTTCTGACAAAGTCAAAAAATCCCGATCGTTTTGGAGAAGTACCAACTCTTTAGCTTCAAAGCCTGCGAACGGCTAGTCTTTTATATCTTTTCTTTAAATAGTCGTGGTCCTCATTGCTCCTCCTTCACTAATACGAAATCCTCCTTTTGCAACAACTCTATCTTGATTAGACTTCTATCTTTCTTGTGAAACTCACCACCATCTTCTGTACCTTTCCTTCAACTGACGAATATCTGAATCCCCATGGCCACTTCTGTTGATCATTCTCCCCTGGCCTTGATCCAAGCCAAGGCCGATCTGTATGCTTTGGGCCCTCAGCTATTGCTGATGGAAGTTACCACTGGACACTTACAATTCGCTTATCTAGAAGGCTTCGTCCTTCCACTGATTCAGGACAATTTATTGATGGCCAGCCTACTATTCTCTTTCCGCCATTAGCTGTGTCCTCTCAGGAATTACAGAGAGTGGCGTGATCATTTCCAAGCCACTTACGACGCCCTCTGGGATCAATGGGGCATCCGTGATGCTATCATGATGTCTGACTTTAAAATGGCCTTTAATCGCAATCTTTTTGCCGTCGTTCTGCCATTCTGGTCCCCGACGATCAACGGCTTCATCTTTCCCCATAGTATGTTCTCACCCACGATATTGGACATCTGCACCATTTTGGGCTTCCGTTGTGATGGTGATGAAATCCTTACCCTTCACGATGAAGAGAACCTGCTTGTCGTTGAAGCCCATCTAGACAAGTCTACTGCTTCTTACGGCAATTTTATGGCAGCCCAAAGGGGCGTCGGCAACGTCCTATCAGAGTAGGAACAATCTGCCTTTTTATGGCTATGGCACTGCAAATACATCCTTTGCTCACACTCAGCAGGAATAAGCAACAAGTACCGATACTACGTATCGGTTTTGCTAAGAAGAAAGAAGCGCTGTGACCTGGCCTCTCTGGTACTGGCCTTGGTCTATTGGCTAATGAACCAGATGATTTCGGTATTATCGGCTAGGGGTGACCCGACCAATCTTGGTGGCCCCCTCTAGGTCATGCAGCTATGGCTTTACCAGTACATTCCCTAGTTTGGTATCAACAATATCCCTGGAGACGTTGCGAATTCCACCCAACAGGCCACAGGTTATCAGCTATTGAGAACACCTATAAACAGATCTTCCATCAGTACTATCATGGCCTATCTTCATCAGAACCGTCTCCAGCACGCGCCCCACTTCTTTCCCTATTCCGCTTGGGAGACCAGCCCCCTCTGGCTGATGAAGCTTGCCGATGCACTAGAAGCCTCCCAAGAGACTATCTAGACCAGAATGCTATACTCTCAAGAACTTCTTCTTGGGGTAAAACCAAGCACCCGGAATGCCAAGTCTTTATGTGAACGGTACAACCCATATTACTTCTCACGGTAATTTGGGCTAATTCAAGATATTCCTACTAATCTTGGTCATGTTTCTTCTTACACTGTCATACCTATCTTATTAGTTGAAGATGTGCGCACTTTAGCCTATAGATCCCTAACCACCCTCCGTTCTTTTGAGTACTACCCTTTTCAAGTTGTCCGAAAGACTACCACCAACTTCAACCTGTGGTAGCATCTGTTGAGCGAAATGCTCTTTTTCGGCCCTGTAGAGACATGGTTGCTCAGACTGGTAGGATTAGCATTGATAGTGGTAGAAATGTCTACACCGAAGAAAAGTAAGCAGAACAAAGCCTCTGCCAGTCCGATCATTACACCGTTGTTCCATACGCTGCCAGTGAAAAGAATGCCCATACTTCCACTTGCCAACGAGGAAGAGGAAGAAGAAGAAGAAGAAACCGTCCTCTCCTTGTTGAGGCGGTCAAAGAGACGGCAGGCCATTCATACTCCAGCATTTGCCAAGGTTTAGATTGAAAACACTTTCTTCCTTTTCAATGCTTTTCATCCTTTGATTCAAAGTTAATCTCATACTACATTCTTTTGCAAAAATAGAAGACCAGCTAGCTGGTTATCTCTAATTCTTCCTTAAAGTCATTGGCGGCCATGCCCCCTTGTCTCTTGCAAGAATAACAACGGTAGAGGAAGGGACTTTAGCTATTTCGCCTTCAACAGTTGTTACCTTTGTGTCTGAAGTACCTACCTCGGAGAGAATGGTAGTCGACAAAGCCTATTACGCCTCATGCGGTAATGGCCCCTGAGCCTCCAACGGAACCTACTCCTTCTCAGCCAATAACGACTAAAACCGCAGCGCTAGAACTCCTGTGAAGTCTGTTGGGAACTAACTTGCCGACTAACCCCTCTTCTCAAGACACTATCAGTCGAGCCCTCTTGCTGCTGGTGCAATCAACCATTTCTGATGTCCCAATAGAATTGAAACGCCTATTAGCTGACTATCTGGGGCACATGTGATTCACCCAGCGCTTCTTTTCCAACACTCAAAGCAGGCGGGATGAAGCTTCTCGTCAACTCCAAGCCTTGCGAGAGCTCCGAGACCAGGAAGTGTTTCTACAAACACATCATCAAGAAGCCTCTGCTCGCCTAGGCATCCTTCGAGCTGATATTTTTGACAAGGTTAAAAGAATTGAAGGCCTTGAGACGCAATTGCGAGCGCTCCAGGAGGAATTAGATTCGAAAAACGCGCCCGGACGAGAAGCTTAAGGCCGAGAACGCCTGTCAGCAAATAGTCTCCACTGTCGAAGAATCGACAGCCAAATTCGGGACGACCGACTCATGCTAGAAGCCAAAGAAGAGCTACTCCAGATGGAACTGCAACACCAGATGGTACTGCAACATTCCGACAAGTTGCTAAACAACATGCAATCTTCATGGGACAACTTCTAATCTTACCTAGCCACATTCTTCCATAGTCCCGATGAAGCCGGTCCCTCTGGTACACAAATCGGGGATGTCGAGACACGTCCATCTTTAATGGAGGAATCTTCTGTGGAACCAAAACTGGCCCGGGAAGAACCTACCATTCCTGCAGAAGAAGTGGAAGAAACCCCAATGGTAGTCACTCTGCCCGAGAAAGATCCGAATCGGCTTACCATGGTTCCTTTTGTCTAGCCGATCGAGACGCCTCATACTCCTGAGAAGGATTGACTTCTTACTTTTTTTTTTTTAAATATAGCAACCACCTTATCGGCTCTTTGACTGTAATCAGCCGTTTCATATGAAATGCCAACATACTTTTTTTTTCTCTCTATTATTTTTCTATACATACTCTTGTTTTTTTTTTTTTTCCTCTTCTTCTACTAATTTTCCCTGCCAGAATGTAGGATAAAACTTCTTCAAATACTTACCATTTATGGCGTTATTCACTTCCTTCCCGTTGGGTGTCATTAGCCAATAGGCATCTCCATCGAAAACCTAGATAACAAGAAAAGGTCCCTCCCATGAGGTGAACCACTTACCGTAGCATGGGTCCTTTGGTTCCACAGGTAGTATAGTTTTTCAAACCATGTCTCCTATTTGAAAACTTCTTCCCCATACTTTCTGATTGTAAGTTCTTACTACCTTCTCCTTATGCCTTATGATATTTTCCAACGCTATCCAACGGTCTTCCTCGACTTGGTTTAAACTCATCGCCAGGGCCAATTTGTAATCCTCAACCGACAAGCAATGTTGGTAAGCTACCTGGACTAATCATAGTGATAATTTATCAGGTAGCATTGCATCCTGTCCATATGTTAGCCAAAATGGGGTAAAACCTATAGCGGTCTTGTAAGCGTTCCGATATGCCCACAACACCTCTTGTAAGGTTTCATGCCACCTTCTGGGTTTATCTTCCACCAACTTTCGGATCATAGTGATTAAAGTCTTATTTGTCGCCTCAGCTTGACCATTGGCCTGTGCATAATACAGGGAGGAATGTAGTAACTTAACCTGGAATTGAGTGAGAAAATTACATACCTTGTCTCCTGTGAACATCATTCATTGGTCACTGTTATGGTTTCGGTATACCGAATAAGAAAAGGATGTTCTATCGAAGGAAGAAGATAACGACGGACTAGGTTACTTCCGGACTAGGCCCGTACCTCTACCCACTTGGTAAAATAATCGGTTGCCACTAAAATGAAGTTGTGCCCTTTAGTTGACAGCGGGTGATTAATCTTACCGATGACGTCTAAAGCTCAACCCCTAATTGGGCACTGCAAAATGATAGGGTATAAGTCTCGTGGTGGGAGTATAAATTAATAGGTCATGCTTCTAACATGCCTTACACCCAGTTGCATACGCTACGCAGTCCACAATCATCGAAGGCCAGTAAAATTCATGTCATTCTACTATCCATTTCAACTTAGGACCTGCTTGATGAGCACCACATAGGCTTTCGTGTACTTCGGCTAACGCCTACGCTGCTTCTTCCTTAGACAAGCGTCTCAACAACACTCCTCTATGACTTCTTCTAAATAAGTCATTCCCGATCAATACAAAGTTCAATGCCTTATGCTTTAGCTCCCTTAAAACCTAGCTTATAGGATTCTGTAAGTATGAGACGATATCGGACCGCCAATCTTCTTCATGTTTCTCTTCCGATATCTGCTGACACATTATCACCCCGACTATTTTCTTAAAACTTGAAGCCATTTGAGCTAAATCGTTTGCTCCTCGGTTCTTACCTTGAGGAACATGAGTCAAGATTACTTCCGAGAAGTATTGTAACAATGCTCGTACTTCCTGTAACTTATCCGACAATACGGGGTTAGTGCATTTATACTCACCTAAAATTTATCAGATGACAATTTGAGAATCCCCTGTTATATTAACCATTCGTGCGTCCAAATCTTTTAGGATCCGAAGTCCTAAAATGAGAGTGCCATATTTCGCCTGATTATTTGAGGTCTCTTTACTCAACTCAAACAAGAGTTTTCCTTATCGTTCACAAGAAGCCTCTATAACTAACTCCGGTGCATGTCTTACTCTGCATGCTTCGGATCCATCAAATTCCAACTTCCATGGCTTGTATGAGATGTACCTCGTACTTCTTTCTCTTCGAGGCTAGGCACTTCCACACATGGATGCTCGACTAAGAAATCAGCTATAGCTTGACCTTTCACCACTTTCAAAGGTAACCGAGTTAAGGAAAAAGCATGTAACTTAATAGCCTATTCCATTAACTCGTCCTTGCAACAATGGACGGTTTAGCGGATATTTAACGAGATCAATTTTGCATAGGACTTGCACTTTACTAGGTAGTAGATAATGTTCTAGCTTCACACATGCATAATATAAAGACAAGCATAGTTTCTCAACAGGGGAATACTTGGTCTCGGTGTTCGTCAGGTTCCGATTGAGGTAGTATACTGCCCTTTCAATCCTTTGTGCATCGTCCTGAACCAGTAGGCAGCCGATAGACTCTGGAGTCACTGAAATATATAATTTCGAAGGTACCCTATCCCATGGAGGTACTAAGATTGGCGGTTGTGACAAAGCTGTCTTGATCTGATCAAACGCCACTTGACGCTCTAGTTGCCTGACGAAGTCCAGCAACGACTTTAAATGGAGCAAATAAGAAAACAACTTCGCTACTCGTGGCGTTTGCCGTAAAACGTCGTAGGAAATTAATTTTTCCTAGGAAACTTTGGAGCTCCTTTTTTGTTTGCGGTGGCCTTACCTGTAAAATATTCCTTACTTTGTTCTGGTCCATCTCAATCCTTATTTGATGCACCAAGAACCCGAGGAAGTTCCCGGCTAAAACTCCAAAGGCGCATTTAGCAGGGTTGATTTTTAACCGGTGCTAGCGCATGTTAAGGAAAGCCTGCTCCAACTACTATGGGTGTTGTGAAAAAATGGATAACTTAACCACTAAGTCATCAATGTGAACTTCTATGGTCTTGCTGATGAGATTATGGAAAATGAGGTTCATGGCTCTCTGGAAAGTAGCTCCAGCGTTCTTCAATCCGAAAGGTATAAGTATCCATTCGAATAAAAAGATAGATCCTAGGCAACGAAAAGCTGTCTTCCTACTACCTTCTTCAGTTATGAATATCTGGTTGTACCCGGAGTATTTGTCCATGAAGCTTAAGAATAGGTTTCTTGTAGCTGAGTCCACCAACATATCGGCCATCAGCATGGTGTATTTATCCTTCAAGGTGGCCAAATTTATATTTCTAAAGTCAACGCAAACCCACAACTGGCCGTTCTTTTTTATGACGGGCACAATATTGGATACCCAATCTGCATATCGGCAGGTACAGATGAAACCACATCAAAGCAACCTCTCAATTTCTTCTTTGATCTTGGGTAAAAGAGCGGGATTAAAATATTGGGTAAGCTGTTTATGAGGCCTGAAACCTTCCTTGATTAGCAAGCAATACTCTACAATGCCTCTATCCAGTCTTGGCATGTCATGATAATCCCATGCGAAATAATCTTTGTACTTAAGAATCAGTACTATTAAAGCATTCCACTGATCGAAAGTTAAGCATAAGCTTACCTTTGTGGTCCTGTTCTCCCCAAGTTCCCTGATGTCCACTTCCGTTAACGGGTCCTGAACAATGAAGCCAGGTCCATGCCGAATGTTAGGGTCCTCTATTTTTGGATATTGACCTTCCAGCCCTTCCATTGTGATCTGGTTATAAGTCATGGTAAGCTTGGAGTAATGGCTCGGGTCAAAAGTAGAATAGTAGAACACTGTCTCAATCATATGTACTTCTGCAGAAAACGGATTGGGATCAGCTGGTATCCTTTCCACTTGTTCTCCATCCCAAATCAAAATAATTTTGTGAAGCATTGACGAAATGTAATGGTTCGCACGAATCCAATCCCTACCTAGTAAGACAGAATACGCCGGCTTTGCCGTGATTACAAAAAAGACAGTCTTACTAACCTTGAATCCTACAGCCACCTCAAAAGTGATAACTGCTTTTGCTTTGGCTACCTCCCCGGTAAAATTAAGCATTTAGACATCTGTAGAAGATAGATCGCAGTGATCCTTACCCAAACGCCTTAAAGTTGCCAACGATATTACGTTTAGCACAGCTCCTCCATCGATGAAAACCCGAGAAAAAGGTCTTCCATTAATGTATGCCTTAATGTACAATGGTTTGAGGTGATTAGAATGTTCTATCGGGGGGATCGGAAAGAACATCACTTCCAATGGCATTTTAAACTCGATGAGCTCAACGGCCACTTCTTCCATTATGTAGGAATCCTCTTCTACCATTTCTTACTCGACCTTTGCTCGAAATTGTGATGGGAGAATGCTGAGCATGTTCTGATTTGTGGAAACACATACCTATTTATCCGACCATTCTTCCAATGCTTATTTCTCGCTGAGCCCGTCTCATTTGTTCCCGCCGTTTCGAGATTTCGTGAGATGGGAATGACGGCACTGGGAAGAACGACTCTTTACAAGGCACACACACTTTAAATTTCTCATCATTTCCTTGGAAATGGGCCCGAAAGGTCGAAACTGTAAGTCGAGTGAAAATTGATGAGCGACCGTCTAGCCTTTGGAATGTTAGTTTGCTTCCTTCCAAAATCTCATACTGCCTCTTGATTGGAGAATCTCCCAGCTCATGCTCCACGTCTTCTTCGCATGTCTACACCATACCTGCATCTACCATTGGGAACGGGTGTATATTGACTAAGGTTTCCTCTCGTTTGTCAGCAAATCTTATCCTTCCCTCTTGTAAAGCCTTCTGTATTGTGTTCCTAAAAATAACACAGCTATTGGTATTATGAAAAAATGAATTATGCCACTTACAGTATTTCTTACCTTTCAATTCCTCTGGCCCCGCAACTTTATGGTCAAAAGGTAGACAAATCTGTTTATCTTTGACCATTTGATCAAATATTTGCTCAGTCTTAGATACATTGAATGTGTATGTGGATGGCCCTATAGAAGAAGCCTCCTCATTCCCTTTGCTAGGCTTAAAAAAAGGACAAACGTAAGATGCGCCTTTTACTAATTCTGCTGCCATCACATCTAGCAATTGTTCTTCCTCATTATCGGTAACATCGTCCACTATTGATATTATGGTTTGCCCTTGTGAAAACTTAACTAGCTGCCTTTTCTCTTTTTCCTTGATCATTTCTTCTATTCTGACGACTTGAGACAGCAAACGGGATAGATCAGAGAAATCCTGCAGGATAAGGCGCTCTTTGAGCTGCGAATGTATTCTACTGATGGCTATCCGGGCACACTTTATTTCTAGCAATTGGGCAGTGCATTTGGCTTTAGTTTTCTGAAAGCACTCGATGAATTCTACGATGCCTTAGGATGATATCTGCTTAACTGCCAAAAGATCCGCTATGAACACCTTAAGTGCTGGTTTAAAGAAACGCTCATGAAAAATTCATTCCATATCGACTCATGAGTGCACGGAACTGGGTGTCAGGTTTGCATACCAAGTAAACACCACCCCTATTAAGGATAAAGAGAATAATTACAATTTATGCCAGTCACTATTCCCAAACTCTCCACATTGTGCCATAAACCTTCCTATGTACTCCATAGTTGACTTGTTGTCTTCTCCAGAGAATGTGAAAAACTCAGGCAACTTAAATCCTAGTGGTAGTACTGCCATGGAGTCTACCCATTCTGGGTACGGCTTCTGATACACTGGCTGATCTCTGGCTTGTCGACGCAATGCCTCCATTATTAAGTCAACATCGGCTGATGGCATTGGTTGTTAAGTTTACATGGAGGAACCTACAACAATCAATTGAGAACCTTGTCCAGGGAATGAAGCCATCTCAGGATACCTTGTCCCCTGCATAGGATAAATTGTCGTAGTAACGGGATACATTGTCGGGAAAATTGCCATGTAGCTCTGGGATCCTCCGTAGGAAGAGCCAACATTCCTATTTGGGGCAGTACTTTGACCGTAGAACACCTATGCCCCCATTGGAACCTAGGTCCCTCCGACCGGAGATGGTGGAGTTCATCCTGGGAAAGCTTCCGTAGGAACCATACTGGGTGCATTTAACCCGGATTCTCTTGGTGCCCCCTGGGCATTGTCATAGACTATTCTCGGCACAACTATTGTACCGACCCATAAAAAGGTGTAACAATAGATAAGGGGGGAGGATACACACCTACCTGAGGTGCCCAATGAGCAGTTTGTCTTTGTTCGAAATTATGAACTTGTTCTGAAGCAAAGGTCGAAATACTGTGGTGAACTGAGGAATAAGGTTCTGAATAAGTTCGCTTGTACACATCACAATAGCCTATCGTATGTGCTAGGAAATACACCATCTTAGACTAGGTTTATGATGTAAAAATTAAATTTTTTAATAAAAGAATTTATTTTCAAAAATTATCTGTGAATTTATATTTTATTTATGCACAATTATGTTTGGAAAAGACTCATTGTGCTTAAGTAAATGGTCCATGTGAATAGAGGTCTTTCACAGTAAGGTATGGATCACGGGTTACTTAACACATAAGCATTCGTTCTTAACCGATTGATGAGAATGAGAATCTCATCATGTTAAGATTATTATGTTATGAATTCCAAATGGGAAATGACATACCTTTAGCTAGTGAGTAGTCCACTCACTTCATGACATAAACGTATTTAGAATACGTAGAACAAGACCTGTAGAGTGGTTTCTGAAAGTACTATAAAATAAAAACCTAGACTACTACCGCTACAACGTGGACTAGTACTCTACAACTTGAGTATAAGTTGGTGGTCTGACGAAGCTGGAAGCATGTACTTTGATATGCTATAGTTGAGGTTCTATCGTAGGGCCAATATACATACATGTGGGGTATGTGTGATTAGTTAGTTAAGACAGACTTGTGCAAGATAGTTTCTATACTATGTTGCCCCTTGTAGTTGTCTGAATGATCTAAATATCCAGGGCCTTGGGAAACATGACTTGGATGTTTGCTTTAGGGTAGTTCCCTTGAAAAGCGGAAACAATCCAGGAAGTCGTGGATCATTGGACTAGAAGCCTAAGGATAGTAGATGTCATTTAGAGAGGTGTTAGTACACTTCTTCCTCTCTAAATGTACGTCGATATATAGAGGGGTAGTTTAGTCATTACACCTGTAGGTTGAAGACTATGCTAACACAGCATTATCCTTGAGGTCAATATTTTCTTATGGGGATTTTAGAAAATATTTAAAATGCAAAATACAGCTATTTATATGGCAAGGGTATTTTGGTCATTTTAGTAGCCAAGGCAGTGTGTCTTTTGGTTCCCAGTATAGACCGTGAGTCCTAATTAAATATGGACTAAGGAATTAATCTTAAATTAAATGCAATTTATTTTATTTAAGTAGCTTGATTTAATTATTGGGCTAGAATAAAATAATGGTCCATGGAGAGAGAGAATTAATTAAATTAGTTTGGTGGGTTAATTAATTATTCAGGGCTTTGGCCCAATTTGAATAATTAGGAATTAACCTGCGACTAAACTAATATAGGCTTATTTATTGGACTAGTTTATTTGGGTTGGAAAAATTAATTATTTGTTGGGCCATTAAGTTGGTTTTAATTAGAATAATTAATTTAGTCCAAAAGGTTAAACTAAGAGTTCAATGGCCCAATCCAATTTAACCTAGGGTTTTATTTAGGTTAAACAGAAGGATTGAAAATCATCGTTGTTTTTCTTGACAGGCTCTTCTCTATGGAAAAGAAACACACGTCTCTCTCTCTCTCTTCAGAAAATATTCCTTAGTTCTATTAGTTATTCACTAAACGGAATTAGGCAGGCCATATACTGGAAGATTGAGAGTTTTGGCAATCACCTACATGCAAAGACGGAGTAGGAGGCTTACAGGAATCGCACCAGAGGCTTCTACCAGCACACCTACCCTGATTGCACACATTCTGATCCAGCCAATTCTTAGAACGAGGAAAAGAGGTAAGAAATTTTTAACCTCGGAGTCCCGCCAGAGCCCTAGCGCCGGCTAGGACTGACCGGAGCTGGCGCCGGCCCTGGACGGGAATCCCTTTGTTCTTGGTTTTTCCAGTTTTTTGCTTTCGCTTCCACTGCGTGCTCTGCGTTTTCCCTTTTTCATGCCTGCAATTGGTATCAGAGTAAGAAGGTTTTGTGAAAATATAGGGAGCATGCATCTAGTTGAATAAAACTGGACACATATGTGTGATTAAACTGTGATCCTTCGCTGCTTTGGTATAGATAGATTCTCTTGTTAAACCTTTTTGATGGAGGTATAGGAGATTTGTAATTTACTATTTTTCTAAGAAAATCGTGTAAGCCCGATATTAAAGGGTATAGGTGATTGTTGATTTTGGTTGATTTCATTGTATTGAGATTGACATCGAAGAGCCAATGATACCAGAAGTTGCACAGAAAAATAAAGGAAATTCGTAGAAGAAAATCACCAAAAAAAAAAAATTGCAGGAAGAACCCGTCAGAGCCCAACCGGCGCCGGCTCGGGTGACCGAACCGTCGCCGGCTCGGTTCTGGAATCCGGTCCACGTGTTGGTTGCCCATAGGTCCTGGTTCTGTGCGGTCGGTGCAGTGGACCACAATGTAAATGGGTGTTTGATCCAATGCGGCGGGTGCAGTGGACCAAGGAGAAATTTTTTATTTTTTCCTTGTAATTTTTCTTGCATTTTCCTTTTTGTTTTGGGGTCCATACTAGGCAAAGTTAATATTTTTACAATCGTTAATATTCAGGGAATATTTTGCATGAAAATATTAGTAAGGGATTTTAGGATTAAACAAGACCATTAATTAATTAATTAATGTGTTTAATTCTATTATCTGGACACTTCGGTTTAAAAAATAGAAAAGCATGAAAACGTCTACTGTTTTCTAGCATGCTATTTTATTTTAAGTACCTATGTGCACAGTCTCTCAAAGACCAAATTCTTTGGGAATAATTTTGACAAGAAAAATATTTTTCTACAAATTAAATGGTTATTTTAACTTGAACAAAAATTAATCCTTAGATATTTTCTCAAATGATTTAATCCTTGACATAGAAAATATATTGGATTTAAAATTTTTTGTAAATTAAAATAGAAAGCCATTTTGTTTTATTTTGGCACAAGAAAAATTATTTGGTTAAATAAACTTGAAACCAAAGTCCCTAGAAAGTTTTAATTGGAAAATTTTTTAAATCATTAAGTTTTTTAACTTGAATAAAATTAGTCCATGGAAAAATCTCTCAAAGGATATATACCTTGACATAGAGATTTTAATAGATTTGGATATTTTATTTTTGAGTTAAAGGGAAAAACTTAATGAAAATTTTCAAAAGGATATTTTTTAAAAAACCCTTGTTTTAAAAGACTAAGTGGGAGAGGGGTTCTAATGGCCCCACGGCTTTCCTCATGATCCTCATTAGAGATGGTGGGTCCCCTCGCGTCACCCTGGGAGTGAACCTGTATAGGATGGGGATACCACAAGGATCTAGATCTAATGAAGGGATGTAATTAAAAACCCGAGACACGTACTATGATCGGCCAGCCCCTCGTTGGAGGTTATAGTGCGAGGTATGTCCATAGAAAATGAGTGGAAATGGCCATCCCCTAGATGAAGTTATCTTCTGGATCATTACCTAGAAGGAAAATTAATTTGTGGTGGTCAACACACTTAGCTTCAAGAACTATTAATCTTCCCAAGAAGCTATGCCAGTTTTTCTAAGAGCCAAATTAATTATTATCAGTTTTGATAATAAGGATAAAGTGCACAAATTTGTTTTGTTTTCACAAACTAAATTCTTTTATTTTATTTTTAATTTTTCAGAAATGGTGAGAGGTTCTTTTAGTCCATTGGCCGTAATTCTCAGAGAGAATAAGATAACGGGACCAAACTATATGGACTGCAAAAGGAACTTGGACATAATAGTCACAGCAGAAAAGTATAAGTATATCCTTTACGAAACTTGCCTTGTTATCGGGGAGGGTTTCACCGCCGAGGAGCGTGAGGCTGAGAAGGCATGGAAGAAGGCCAACGAGATAGATTGTTGTTACATATTGGTCTCTATGTCTAATGTGCTCCAGTCCAAACATGAGCACATGACCACTGCATATAACTCAATCATTGGCCACGATGTTCGCGGATAAAAGCCGGCCCGCAAGGTAAGAGGCTTTTCAAACTATTATAAACACTAAGATGGCTGAGGGAGCATCAATCATAGAGCTTATGCTCAAGATGATTGCTGCTTTTGAGTAGGCAGAAATCTTAGGGGCTGTCATTGACCCCGAGAGCCAAGTGGACATGGTTCTCAAATCTCTACCGGGTTCCTTTACTCAGTTCAAGTTGAATTATAACATGAACAAGTTAAACATGAGTTTAATTGAGTTGATGAAGGAGCTCCAGATGGCAGAGAAGGACATAAAGTCACAATCTAAGGCTATGATTGCTAAGGCTTCATCTTCTATAACTAGGCCCAAGCCCAGGAAGTTCAAGAAGAAGAAGGGGAATGCGCAACGGCCTAGCCCAAGACCCAGCCCAAAGACAAACCCAAGGGCAAGTGCTTCAAATATGGACTAAAGGAAGACTAGAAAAAGGAGTTTCCAGATCTTCAAGCCAAGAAAAACCCTACAGGTAATGTTTTCTATCTAGAGTCTATATCAATAGTTGGACCAACTTCCACTTGGATTGTTAATTCAGGAGCCACTGATCATATCTGTAACTTCTTGCAGTGGTTTAGAAAGATTAGAAGACTCCAGAAGGACGAACATAGACTACGTGTGGGAAATGGAGCACAAGTTTGGGCATTTGCAGTAGGAGAGCTAGATCTTGTTTTTTATTGTAATAGAATAGTAGTTTTGAAAGATATTTTATATGTACTTGGGTTTCAACAGAATTTGATTTTGGTTGCGAAACTAATAAATCAATGATATTCTGTATATTTCCATTCTGGTATTTCTATTAGTAGAGATGGAGAAATTTTATGTACTGGGCACATGTATAAAAATCTATTATTCTTAAACCCTATTAACAATCAATTAAATAACGCTCAATCTGAACCTTTAATAAGGAAGAGAAAGACCAATATGAATGACTCTTATCTTTGGCATCTAAAGTTGGGTTATATAAACTCAACCAGGATTTGGAGGTTAATCCATGATAGGCCTTTGGGATCATTGAGATTGAAAAATTGGCCTCAGTGTGAGTCTTACCTGATAGGAAAGATGACCAAAAAGTCATTTACCCCTAAGGCGGATAGAGCCAAGAAAGTATTGAGTCTTATTCACACTAATTTGTGTGGTCCCTTGTCTACACCAGCTAAAGGGGGTTTTGAGTACTTCATCACTTTCACGGATGATTGTACAAGGTTTGGTTACATTTACCTGATGAGACACAAGTCTGACTCTTTTGACAAGTTCAAGGAGTTTAAGGCTGAGGTGGAACGTCGGACAGGTAAATTGATCAAGACCTTACGATTGGATCGTGGTGAAGAGTACCTCCTTGGTGAATTCAAGGACTACATGGTACATCATGGGATAGTATCCCAACTCGTAGCGCCGGGGTCGCCCCAGCAGAACGAAGTAGTTGAGAGAAGGAACATGGCATTGATGGAAATGGTCCGAAGTATAATGTCTCATGCTACTCTTCCAGTGTCTTTTGGAGGATATGCTCTAGAAACAACGGCATACATTCTAAACTTGGTGCCTTCCAAGTCAGTACCTAGGACTCCTTATGAGATGTGGACTGGGCGTAAGCCAAGTCTGAATCATCTCAAGATATGGGGTTGTCCAGCTTATGTACTGGTCAAGTGAGACAAGTTAGAACCAAGATCAGAATTATGCTATTTTGTTAGGTATCTAAAAAGGACAAATGGTGGTTACTTTTATCATCCTAAGGAGCAGAAAGTACTGGTTAGAACCAATGCTAGATACTTAGAGGATGATCAGAGTACCTCCACTAAATGTTTAACTAGGTTGGAATTGGAGGAGAAGTTATCTTCAGAATCAACTTCTTCTGACCCGATTGTGGAACAAGAAGAGGCACAGCCTCAAGAGCCTATACAATTGAGCCTTGTCGTAGTGGGAGAGTGTCTAGGGTTCCAGAGAGATAGATTAGAGAAGCTTTTGAGTTAGTCTACGACCATCAGGAACAAGACCCTACTAGACACGAGAAGGCTATTGCTAATGCCGATGCAAATCTATGGCATGAAGCAATAAAAGTCGAGATTGAATTTATATACCTCAATCAGGTTTGGGATCTTGTAGCTTCACCTAAAGGGATAAAACCCATTGGGTGTAAATGGGTATACAAGAGAAAGAAGGGAGCAGATGGGAAGGTGAAAACCTTCAAAGCTAGGCTTGTAGTGAAAGGGTATACTCAGAAAGAGGGAATCAATTATGAGGAAACCTTTTCCCTGGTAGCCATGCTTAAGTCCATCCGTATCCTCCTTGTCATCGCATGTCATTATAACTATGAGATATGGCAAATGGATGTCAAGACGGCATTTTTAAATAACCATCTTAGCGAAGACATCTATATGTCCCAACCGGATGGCTTTATTGCTGAAGGCCAAGAATATATGGTTTGCAAGCTTAAGAAGTCCATTTATAGATTAAGCAGGCATTGAGAGCATGTAACATTTGTTTTGATGAGACTGTAAAGTCTTATGGATTTATTCATAATGAGGATGAACCATGCGTGTACAGAAAACTTGAAGGCATTAATGTGGTTTTTCTTATCTTGTATATGAATGACATTCTACTCATTGGAAATGATGTAGGGCCATTGTCATCTACAAAGGTTTGGCTGTCTAGTCAATTCAGTATGAAGGACTTGGGAGAAG
Organism: Voacanga thouarsii; assembly: GCA_026120185.1. Lineage (NCBI taxonomy): Eukaryota > Viridiplantae > Streptophyta > Magnoliopsida > Gentianales > Apocynaceae > Voacanga > Voacanga thouarsii. The sequence goes on along the minus strand of JANUWF010002063.1, from coordinate 80,435 downwards.
CCAGCTACATTCTCGAGATTAGACTTCTTAAAAATAGGAAGTAGAGAATGTTAGGATTATCCCAAGCGGCATACATTGACAAGATACTGGCCAAGTATAGCATGGACTCATACAAGGGAACTCTAATTCCTTGCAGACATGGGTTGTCATTTTCTTTAAGGGACTGTCCTAAGTCTCAAGAAGAAAATGACAGAATGAATAGGATTCCCTATGCTTCGGCTGTGGGAAGTCTCATGTATGCTATGCTGTGTACTAGTCCAGATATCTGTTTTGTCGTAGGCTTAGTTAGCATATATCAGTCAAACCCTGGGGAGGTTCATTGGCAAGCTGTAAAGTATATTCTCAAGTACCTCAAGGGAACAAGAGATTATATGCTGGTTTACAGGGCTGATGACTTAGTTCCTACAAGATACACAGACTCAGATTTCCAAGCGGGTAAGGATGAGAGAAAATCCACTAGTGGATATGTCTTCACCTTGTCTGGAGGAGCTATTTCATGGAGGAGTATCAAGCAATCTTGCATTGCTGACTTAACCATGGAAGCTGAGTATGTGGCAGGTTCAGAGGCATCTAAGGAAGTAGTCTGGCTCCAGAAGTTCCATTTAGAACTTGGAGTCGTGCCACACATGGACAGACCGATTGTGATGTATTGTGACAACACTAGAGCAGTATCGCAATCCAAAGAACCTCAGAACCATAAGAATGGGAAGCATATCGAGAGAAAATACCACCTGATCCAGGATTTCATCTAGAGACGGGAAGTCATGGTAGAATAGATTGCCTCTGAGAACAATCTAACAGATCCATTCACTAAGCCTTTAGCTGAGAGAGTCTTCAAGAGACACTTAGATACCATAGGGGTAGGTACTTACGGACTTACTTAGTCTTAGAGTGTAAGTGAGAGATTGTTGGGATATATGCCCTCTTAGACTAGGTTTCTGGTGCAAAAATCGAATGTTTTAATAAAAGAATTTATTTTAAAATTTAATTTTCAATTTACAATTTTATTTGTGTACAATTACGTTTGAAAAAGACCCATTGTACTTAAGTAAGTAGTCCAGATGAATAGAGGTCTTTCATAGTAAGGTATGGATCATAGGTTACTTAACACATAAACATTCATTCTTAACTGATTAATGAGAATGAGAATCTCATCATATTTAGGTTATTATATTGTGAATTCTAAATGGGGAATGGCTTACCTTTAGCTAGTGAGTAGTCCACTCACTGGCTAAAGATAAGCCATTCCCTATTTAGAATTCACAACATAATAACCTAGACATAATGAGATTCCTATTCTCATCAATCGGTTAAGAACAAAAGTTTATGTGTAATGTAACCCGTGATCCATACCTTACTGTGAAAGACCTCTATTCACATGGACCATTTACTTAAACACAATGGGTCTTTTCCAAACGTAATTGTGCACAAATAAAATTGTAAATTGACAAATAATTTTTAAAAATAAATTCTTTTATTAAAACATTCAATTTTTGCACTAGAAACTTAGTCTAAGAGGGCATATATCCCAACAATCTCCCACTTGCACTCTAAAACTAAGTAAGTCCGTAAGTACCCATCCCTATGGCATCTAAGTGTCTCTTGAAGAGTCTCTCAGCCAAAGGCTTAGTGAATGGATCTGTTAGATTGTTCTCGGAGGCAATCTATTCCACTATGACTTCCTGTCTCTAGACGAAATCCCGAATCAGGTGGTACTTCCTCTCGATATGCTTCCCCTTCTTGTGGTTCTGAGGTTCTTTGGATTGCGATACTACTCTAGTGTTGTCACAATACATCACAATCGGCCTGTCTATGTGTGGCACGACTCCAAGTTCTAAATGGAACTTCCAGAGCCAAACTACTTCCTTGGAAGCCTCCGAAGCTGCCACATACTCAGCTTCCATAGTTAAGTCATCAATGCAAGATTGCTTGATACTCCTCCATGAAATAGCTCCTCCAGACAAGGTGAAGATATATCCGCTAGTGGATTTTCTCTCATCATTTTCCGCCTAGAAGTCTGAGTCTGTATATCCTGTAGGAACCAAATCATCATCCCTGTAAACCAGCATATAATCTATCGTCCCTTTGAGGTACTTAAGTATATGCTTTACAGCTTGCCAATGAACCTCCCTAGGGTTTGACTGATATTTGCTAACCAAGCCTACGACAAAGTAAATATTTGGCCTAGTACACAGTATGGCGTGCATGAGACTTCCCACAGCCGAAATGTAGGGAATCCTACTCATTCTATCCTTTTCTTCTTGAAACTTAGGACAGTCCCTTGAAGAAAGTGACAACCCATGTCTGCAAGGAATTAAAGCTCCCTTGCATGAGTCCATGTTGTACCTAGCCAGCATCTTGTCAATGTATGCCGCTTGGGATAATCCTAACCTTCTCTGCTTCCTATTTGTAAGAAGTCTAATCCCGAGAATGTAGTTGGCTTCTCCCAAGTCCTTCATACTGAATTGACTAGACAGCCAAACATTTGTAGATGACAATGACCCTACATCATTTCCAATGAGTAAAATGTCATCCACATACAAGACAAGAAAAACTATATTAATGCCTTCTAGTTTCCTGTACACGCATGGTTTATCCTCATTTTAAACAAAATCATTAGACTTTAGACTTTACAGTCTTATCAAAACGAATGTTCCATGCCCTTGATGCCTACTTAAGTTCATAAATACACTTCTTAAGCTTACAAACCATATGCTCTTGGCCTTTAGCAATAAATCTTTCTGGTTGGGACATATAGATGTCTTCACTAAGACGGCCATTTAAAAATGCCATCTTGACATCCATTTGTCATATCTCGTAGTTATAATGACATGCGATGGTAAGAATGATACAAATGGACTTAAGCATGGCTACCGGGGAAAAGGTTTTCTAATAGTCTGTTCTCTTTTTCTGAGTATACCCTTTCGCCACAAGCCTAGCTTTGAAGGTTTCCACCTTCCCATCTACTCCCCTCTTTTTTTTGTATACCCACTTACACCCTATGGGTTTTATCCCTTCAGATGAAGCTGCAAAATCCCAAACCTGATTGAGATACATAGACTAAATCTCGACTTTAATTGCTTCATGCCACAGATTTACATCGGCATCGGCGCAATAGCCTCCTCGTATCTAGTGGAGTCTTGTTCCTGATGATCGGAGACCAGCTCGAAAGCTTCTCTTGTCCACCTTTCTGGAACCCTAGACACTCTCCCACTACAATAAGGCTCTATATATACAGGCTCTTGAGGCTAGGCCTCTTCTTGTTCCACAATCGGGTCAGAAGAAGTTGCTTCCAAAGATAACTTCTCCTCCAGTTCCAACCTAGTTGAACCTTTAGTGGAGGTACTCTGATCATCCTTTAAGTATCTAGCATTGGTACTAACCAATACCTTCTACTCCATAGGATAATAAAAGTAACCACCCTTTGTCCCTTTTAGATACCTAACAAAATAGCATAATTCTGATCTTGGTTCCAACTTAGCTCCCTTGACTAGTACAAAAGCTGGACAACCCCATATACTGAGATGATTTAGACTTGGCTTATGCCTAGTCCACATCTCATATGGAGTCCTAGGTACTGACTTGGAAGGTACCAAGTTCAAAATATATGATGCTGTTTTCAGGGCATATCCCCAAAAAGACACTGGAAGAGTAGCATGAGACATCATGCTTCGGAGCATTTCCATCAATGTCCTATTCCTTCTCTCAGCTACTCCATTCTGTTGGGGTATCCCCGACGCAGAGAGTTGGGATACTATCCCATGATGTACCATGTAGTCCTTGAATTCACCAAGGAGGTACTCTCCACAACGATCCAATCATAAGGTCTTGATCAATTTACCTGTCCGACGCTCCACTTCAGCCTTAAACTCTTTGAACTTGTCAAAAGAGTTAGACTTGTGTCTCATCAGGTAAACGTAACCAAACCGTGTACAATCATCCGTGAAAATGATGAAGTACTCAAAACCTCCTCTAGCTAGTGTAGATAGGGGACCACACACACAAGACTCAATACCTTCTTGGCTCTATCCGCTTTAGGGGCAAATGACCTTTTGGTCATCTTTCCCATCAAGCAGGACTCACACTGAGGCCAATTTTCCAATCTCAATGAGCCCAAGGGCCTATCATGGATCAACCTCTGAATCCTGGTTGAGTTGATATGCCCCAACCTTAGATGCCAAAGATTAGAGTCATTGACATTGGTCTTTCTCTTCCTTGTTAGAGGTTCAGATCGAGCGTTATTTAATTGATTGTTAATAGGGTTTAAGAAAAATAGATTCCTATACATGTGCCCAGTACATAAAATTTCTCCATCTCTACTGATAGAAATACCAGAATGGAAAGATACAGAATATCCTTGATTTATTAGTTTCACAACCGAAATCAAATTCTATCTAAATCCAGGTACTTATAAAATATCTTTCAAAACCACTATTCTATTACAATCAAATACAAGATCCAGCTCTCCCACTGCAAGGGCCCAAACTTGTGCTCCATTTCCCACACATAATCTATGTTCACTCTTCTGGAGTCTTCTAATCTTTATTAACCCCTGCAAGGAGTTACATATATGATCAGTGGCTCTTGAATTAACAATCCAAGTGGAAATTGATCCAACTATTGATATAGACTCTAGATAGAAAACATTACCTGTAGGGTTTTTCTTGGCTTGAAGATCTGAACACTCCTTTTTCCAATGTCCCTTCAGTCCACACTTGAAGCACTTGCCCTTGGGTTTGTTTTTAGGTTGGGTCTTGGGCTGGACCACTGCGTTCCCCTTCTTCTTCTTGAACTTTCTGGGCTTTGGCCCAATTCTAGAAGATGAAGCCTTAGCAATCATAGCCTTAGATTGTGGTTTCATGACCTTCTCCGCCATCTAGAGCTCCTTCATCAACTCAGTCATACCCATGTTCAACTTGCTCATGTTATATTTCAACTTGAACTGAGTAAAGAAACCCGGTAGAGATTCGAGGACCATGTCCACTTGGCTCTCGAGGTCAATGACAGCCCCTAAGATTTCTTCCTCCTCGAAAGCAGCAATCATCTTGAGCATATGATCTCTGACTGATGCTCCCTCAACCATCTTAGTGTTAATGATAGTTCGAAGAGCCTCCTGCCTTGCAGGCCAGCTCTTATCCACGAATATCGTGGCTAATGATTGGGTTATGTCATACGCAGTGGTCATGTGCTCATGTTTGGATTAGAGCACATTAGACATAGAGGCCAACATGTAACAACGAGCCATCTCGTTGGCCTTCTTCCATACCTTCTCAGCCTCACGCTCCTCGGCGGTAGAACCCTCCCCGATAACAGGATAGGTTTCGTAAAGGATATACTTATACTCTTCCACTGTGAGTATTATGTCCAGGTTCCTTTTCCAATCCACATAGTTTGGTCCCGTTAGCTTATTCTCTCGGAGAATAACGGCCAATGGACTAAAAGAACCTCCCACCATTTCTAAAAAATAAAAAAATAAAAGAAAAAAGATTCAGTTTATGAAAACAAAATAAATATGTGCACTTTATCCTTATTATCAAAATTGATAATAATCAATTTGGTTCCTAAGAAAACTGACATAACTTCTTGGGAAGATTAACAGTTTCCTAAGCTAAGTGTGTTAACCACCACAAATTAATTTCCCTTCTAGGTAATGATCTAGAAGCTAACTCCATCGAGGGGATGGTCGTTTCCTCTCATTTCCTATGGACATATCTCGCACTATGACCTCCAACGAGGGGCTGGCCAATCATAGTATGTGCCCCGGGTTATTAATTACATCCCTCCATTAGATTTAGATCCTTGTGGTATCCCCATCCTATACGGGTTCACTCCCAGGGTGACGCGAGGGGACCCACAAGCTCTAATGAGGATCGTAATGGAAGCCGTGGGGCTGTTGGAACCCCTCTCCCACTTAGTCTTTTAAAACAAGGGTTTTCTGAAAAATATCCTTTTTGAAAATTTCCATTAAGTCTTCCCTTAACTCAAAAATAAAATGTCTAAGTCTATAAAAATCTCTATATCAAGGCTTATATCCTTTGAGAGTTTTTCCCATGGACTAATTTTATTTAAGTTAAAAACTTAATGATTTGAAAAAAATTTCAATTAAAATTTTCTAGAAACTTTGGTCTCAAGTTTATTTGACAAAACAATTTTTCTTGTGCCAAACTAAAAAAAAAAAATGGGTTTCTATTTTAACCTTACAAAAATAGCTAAATCCAATATATTTTCTATGTCAAGGATTAAATCCTTTGAGAAAATATCTAAGGATTAATTTTCTCAAATGATTAATTTTTGTTCAAGTTAAAATAACCATTTAATTTGTAGAAAAATGTTTTCCTTATCAAAAACATTCCCAAAGACTTTAGTCTTTGAGAAAACGTGCACATAGGTACATAAAATAAATAGCATACTAGAAAACAGTAGACGTTTTCATGCTCTTCTATTTTTAAACCTAAGTGCCCAGATAATAGAATTAAACACATTAATTAATTAATTAATTAATTAATTAATGGTCTTATTTAATCCTAAAATCCCTTGCTAATATTTTTCATGCAAAAATATTCCTTGAATATTAACTATTGCAAAATATTAACTTCGTCTGGTATGGACCCCAAAACCAAAAGAAATTGCTGGAAAAATTAAAAAAAATTTCCTTAGTCCACTGCACCCATCGCACTAGATCAGCCATCCATCTGAACTTTGGTCCACTGCACCCACCGCACAGAACCAAGACCCACAAGAAAACAGTGCGGACCGGCCTTCCAGACCCTAGCCGGCGCCGGTTCGACACTGCTGGATCTCTTCTGCAGTTTTTTTTTTTTTTTTTGCAATTTTCTTCTGCAAATTTCCTCTGTTTTTCTGCACAACTTCTGGCTTCGATGGCTCTCCGATTTCAAACTGAATACAATGAAATCAACCAAAACTAACAACCACCTATACCAATAAACATTGGGCTTACACGATTTACTAAGAAAAACAGAAAATTACAGATTCCTATACCTCCACCCGCGAGGTTTAACAGAGAATCTATCTATACCATAAACAGCGAAGGATCACAATTTTAATCACATATATATGTCCAATTTTATTCATCTAGATGCATGCTCCCTATATTTTCACAAAACCTTCATGCTCCGATACCAATTGAAGTCACGGAAAGCAAGAAAACACAAGGCACGCAGCGGAAGCGAACATAAAAAAATTGGAAAAACATAAGAACAGGGATTCCAGGACAGGGCTGGCGCTAGCTCCGGCTGCCCTAGCCGGCGTCAGTTGCGCTCTGTCCCAATCCCGAGGTTTTAAAATTTTTACCTCTCCTTCTGGTTTTCAAAGGTGGCTGGACCGGAACGTGCGCAACTGGGGTAGGTGTGCTGGTAGAAGCCTCTGGTGCGATTTCTGCAAGCCTCCTACTCCGCCTTTGCATATATGTGAATGCTTAACTTCGGTCTTCCAGTATATGGCCTGCCTAACTACCGTTTGGTGAATAACTAACAGGCTAGGGAATTTCTGAGAGAGAGAGAGAGAGACGCCTAGCCTTTTCCACAGAGAAAAAAGCCGTCTCTCAGAGATTGTGTGTTCTGTGACAACGAAGTTCTTTCCAATCCTCATGTTTAACCTAAATAAAACCCTAGGTTAAACTGGATTGGGCCATTAGATCTTAGTTTAACTTTTTGGGCATAATTAATTATTCTAGTTAGAACCAACTTAATGGCCCAACAAATAATTAATTTTTTCAACCCAAATAAACCAGTCCAATTAAATAAGCCTAAATCAATTAGTCCCAGGTTAATCCCTAATTATTCAAACTAGGCCAAAGCCCTGAATAATTAATTAACCCACTAAACTAATTTAATTAATTCTCTCTCTCCATGAACTTTTATTTTATTCTAGCCCAATAATTAAATTAAGCTACTTAAATAAAATAAATTTAATTTAATTTAATTTAATTCCTTAGCCCGTATTTAATTAGGACTCACGATCTATACTAGGGACCAAAAGACACACCACGTTGGCTACTAAAATGACCAAAATACTCTTGCCATATAAATAGCTATATTTTACATTTTAAATATTTCCTAATATCACCATAAGGAAATATTGACCCCAAGGACAGTGCTGCGTTAGCAAAGTCTCCAACCTACAGGTGTAATGACTAAAATACCCCTCTATACATCGCCGTACATTCAGAGAGGAAGAAATGTACTAACACATCTCTAAATAACATCTACCATCCTTAGGCCTCTAGTCCAATGATCCACGACTTCCTAGATTATTTCCACTTTCCAAGGGAACTATCCTAAAACAAACATCCATGTCATGTTTCCCAGGGCCCTGGATATTTAGATCATTCAGACAATCACAAGAGGCGATATAGTATAGAAACTATCTTATACAAGTCTGTCTTAACTAACTAGTCACACATACTCAACATTCAAGTATATTGGCCCTACGATTGAACCTCAACTATAGCATATCAAAGCATATGCTTCCAGCTTCGTCAAACCATCAACTCATACTCAAGTCGTAAAGTACTAGTCCACGTTGTAGTGGTAGTAATCTAGGTTTCTATCATATAGTACTTTTAGAAACTACTACTACAGGTCATGTTCTACGTATTCGAAATACGCTTATGTCATGAAGTGAGTGTATTACTCACTGGCTAAAAATAAGCCATTCCCCATTTAGAATTCACAACATAATAATCTAGACATGATGAGATTCTCATTCTCATCAATCAATTAAGAATAAAAGTTTATATGTTAAGTAACCCGTGATCCATACCTTACTGTGAAAGACCTCCATTCACATGGACCATTTACTTAAACACAATAGGTATTTTTCAAATGTAATTGTGTACAAATAAAATTATAAATTCACAAAAAATTTCTAAAAATAAATTCATTTATTAAAACATTCAATTTTTACATCAGAAACCTAGTCTAAAAGGGCATACATCCCAATAGTTGCACACATTCTGGTCTAGTCAATTCTTAGAACGAGGAAAAGAGGTAAGAAATTTTTAACCTCAGAGTTCTACCAGAGCCTCACCGATGCCGGCTAGGACTGTCGAAGCCGGCACAGGCCCTTACAGAAATTCCTCTGTTCTTGGTTTTTCTAGTTTTTTGCTTTCGCTTCCGCTGCGTGCTCTGTGTTTTTCCTTTTTCATGCCTTCAGTATGGAAATTAGAGAAGTGAGTGTCAACTAGGACACTTGGGGAGGAGACAAAGTCTGTGCCCCCTGTTGCTCAGGGATGGTGACCTGGGCACTCCAGGATGTCGTCATTGCAGGATCAAAAGCTCCTCGTAAAGTCCAAACTGTAAGCCGATCGGATGAATCTGATGAAGTCCCTGAGGATTGCTACTAAAAATTAGCCATAATGCATCCTGAATGCAATTGCATGCAACAACTACCTTGCTCCCACTGGGCGTGCCAATTTATGTTGCCTTACGAAAAAGGAAGCTGATGGAAATGTCAATCGGCTGCTTTTTTTATGAACATAAACAGTCCGATGGAAATATAAATGGATGAGTTGGACCTTTCAAAAGACGTAGGTTCCTTGAATTTATTATAGAAAGGGCCCAAGAAAGCAGAAATATTGCATGCGAAAGCAAAATAATAATGAACACAGTGTATTTCAATTAAGACGATGAACAAATACAAAAGTATTGAAATCTGGAATCAAAGCAACATAAAACAAAAAGCTTGTAATCAAAGGAGTAAGGAAAACTGTAAAGAAAATGTAAACAAAGCTGTAAACAAAGCCGTAAAAATGCAGAAAAAAAGGGAATTGAAAAACTGGAAAATTTTGGGTAATTTGGTTGAGGATGATTGTTGTTGGCCCTTCTCTTTGGGATCCCTACTCGTTTTATACTTGCTATGGCATGATCGCTGACTATTCAAACGTGGAGAGAAACCCGCTTCGTGGCCCGTCCTTGGCGGTTGAAGATAATAATGTTCTAATGTAAGGGTAACGACTCATCGGCTCCTAGTATCGATGTTAACCAAGTGCATCAATTGAAGATTTTCTTAACATCATCATCCGTTTAGCAGAATTTGTATTGCAACAAATCGGCTAAAGATGACGTCAACACAAACTAAACTTCATTTTAGGTCAAATTAATATATCAACTTGTAACTTCTCCTAATTTGTCATATCTGTTAGATTAACCGTTAGTCAAGAATGACAAATTGCATACTATGCAATTTTAAAAAGGTCAAATGGGTAAATTAAGCATTACCTATTATCATTTTCTTCCCCAAACATTGCAGGCTGCTGCCGTCCATCATTAATTCTTTATTTTTTCTTTATTTTTTTTTTTTGGCAACCTCATAGTTTGTTTTGGGGATTCTATGGAGGCCTAGGCATAGCTTGTTCCTGATGATGTGAGGATAAACGAGTCAGTTGCTGCACTATATTTTGAAAATCATTCTTGTTAGTATTGTAGACATGAGGCTAAGTTGTTGCCTAGCAGTATTGGTAAAGTTGGGTTGGTGAATTGGACTCTTCTTTATGCCTATCGTGTTCACCCCCAAATGATCAGGATGCCTATTCATCTGCCGATTTGAATTATCCATTTCAACTATAACAACTGATTTCCCAAACTCCCATAATGCTATCTCAATTCCTTTTCCTTCCTCTTCAATAAATATAAAAAATTTAAACACCATTTCAGAGATTCAAAAAAAAGCAAATGTTCACAACATAAAAGAACACACAACTTTGCACTTCTGAAAACATTTCCCCCAATTTTATTTCATCATGAATAATTTTTTTCTTCTACTGTTATCTTAAGTTAAATTTATTGCAAGAAAATTTTCAACTAAATCTAAAAACGAAATCACTATGTGTTAGACACAAGGTACCTATGAGCACAAACAAGCAACTCAACTGAATTAAACAACCATCGTCTATACCCAACCAGGACTCTAATGAATGCAATTATTAAATATCAATAAAGCCAACAAGGCCAAACAGTCCAAGCGTAAAGTAATTAGACAAAATTCAAACTTAATAGACAAGTCAGTAATGGATCTGAGAGACTTGCTCGTGGTTCCACCAGAACGTACCAGGCGCCGACACTCCTTTGGACAAGCTGCGAAGCAACGGACAGAAACGCTGACCAAATCACTAGTTCAATATTGGTTTGCTTTCAAGAAGTTATTCACCCCACTCGGGTGCAATGGGTACAACAATTCTTCTTGCAGGATAAAACGGTCTCAAATCGCCGTCGACGCACACTAATTGTGATCACCTCGAAAGTCTCCTTAGTTCACCGGTCCTGTTCAGTCAGAAAATATAGGGTCGTGATAGGGAGAACGGAATATGCGATTTTTCTCTCAAGGAAGCAAAACACCGAAAAACCAAAACCCTAGCGGCGGCTCTATTATTTTCCTTTTAATCTCACCTCTAGAGAAAAATCAAAATCCAATCCGAATTAGGAGACCCTAATTCCCATTAGATTTTATGTTTCCTTTTTCTTTTCCTGTTAGAGTTAATTGGACCAAATAAAAATAGAGGAACGTAAAAACATGGGCTAAGCCCAAGCCGGGTCGGGCGGGGGACGCGCGCGTGTGACATCCCCCATACCTTAAGCTTTTCTATCAAGTCTATAGAAAAGTCTTTTAGGATATAAAGACTTCCATACTCCTCAATTTTTTCCATGTGGGACTCATGTCTAACATGAGTTCCCAAATGGTTAACCACCCAATTTTAATAACATTTAATTGTGGATTCCTACCATGAAAATGGCTTCTACCATAATCAAGACAATCTCTAACATGTCAAGAACAACTCCCATTAATTGTTTTAGGCTAACTAATCATGAGTTAAAAATTATTAACTCCCAAAGTTGTTATTTTCAACACTATGAATTCTATAAGATGATTTGTTCAATGACATCTTGTGCTTTGTATGAAAGATCCCGTGTCTTTGCTTCAAAACTATTCATCTGCACCCACCTCATATAAAAAAATAGCAAAGGAAGGGGGGGAAATGGTGAAAGTTCCAAAAGATAAAGAATTTATTATTAGGTTTTTCTTTTTCTTTTTTTTGAATTAGAAAGGTAGGAGCAAACGTTAAACTAAATTTAAAAGGGTAGCGTCACATCTTATAAGGAAATATGATGAGTAAGAGTAAACATTAAAATAAATTTAGAAAGTGGAAGGTGTATTTTGACATATTAGAATATATATCTAATCTCTAACTCGTAAGTTTTATCCAAATAAAAAATATAAAACATTATATGTTGTGTTTGTAAAGCATGATGAATTCACAACTTTTATACATAACGCATGATGAACTCATGGCACAATTTAAAAATCATTCCACATCTATTTAATGGTGTTAAGCGTTTATTTCACATACTATCTTAGTGGTACTAAAGTTCCCAACTATCAAAAGAATCTGAATGGTATGAAAGTTGGCAAATGGAAAAAGTATTCGAACAAGGAGTTGGATTAAAATTTTTAAAATTTTTTAATATATTAGATATTACTTCCTCCATTTTAAAATATTTGTTCAAAAAAAATTTATTTTGTTTCAAAATACTTGTTCATGTACATGTATCTAGAACTAGTTATTAATTTCTTCCCATTTTACCCTCATTTATTCAAAGTCAACTACACAACTTTTCAAAACTATTCTTTCTTCTAAATTCTTAGGAATTTTCACCAATCAATAGCTATCATATTTTTAATATGGGTAGAATATAAATTTTATCTAAATTGTAATACCCTTAATTTGTATGCAAAAAGTTTCATGAATAAATATTTTGAAACGGATGAAATAATACTTTCTGCTGTCTAAATTTTGGACATCAGAACGATATGAAAATTGCTCTTAATAACTCTTATCCATGAAGCATGTGCAGAAAACAAATCTTCATCACTTCGATCAAATCCTGCATTCAATTCAAAAATTATCAAAATTGTTTCGAGTTAAAAATATAGATGATAAACATTATTGAATTGCAAATAGATATCTTATTAAATAATTTTTTTTCTATCAATCATAGGACAGAAAATGTGAATCTAAATCATAACAATCATTTAATAAAGGAATTTGCATATAAAAACTGGCCAAATCTTTAATTTACTCCAAAGGGCAAAAGGTGTCAGATGCCTTGAACTTTTGCATATCGTTCCAACAATTCCCTCTAATCTTATGCATATCGTCCCCATGTACCGTGTTCGTACCAATGCTTTAACAACCAATACTCGTTACCAAAAGTTCGTTGATTATTAATTACGACACTTATGCATATATTAGATATTAGTAGAAGGAGATGCTTTGAATGTCATCCAAGGCATGAAAGGTTAAGTTGCTGCGGAGGAATGAAGAGCAATATTGGCTCTTAGTTATGTTCAACTTAAAGTGTTAAGTGAATTACATTTTAAAATTGTTCAACTACAACTGATTCCAATTATTCTCTGTGATAGAGATGGAACAGCCTCTTCTAACTTTAGCAATCTAAATTTATACAATGAATAACTATTTATTCTTATTTTAAAAAAAAAAACAACAGGCAATTGTGGATAAATAAGTATTGTGCTCAACTCACTATTATGTGCCTATTTCTTTGTTTTCTAATTGATTTTGTTCTCTAATATATTCTAAGTGCAAATATATATTGCATAATGCCTTTGCTATTACTGCAAATCTTCATTTAAAAATTTAAAAAAAAAGGAGAAAAAACTCCCTATTGGATACCTTCTCGTACAAAATGAAACAAAAATTCCGTAAATATTCTTAGCAAGAAATGCATAATACCACATTTCTCTCCTCTCCCCCCTATTTTCCTTTCCTTTCACTTCTCCATGGAGGGAAACACATGAGAAACAAATTGGATTAGTCAAAACCATTTTTGTGGCATAGTCATGCAGCAGTAATATAAATTATTTAAAGTTTTAAGGCAGATTTTCCGAATTTAGTGCCACGCAATTCCTATACGGGAATTGCACGACTCTTTTGCGGCCGCAATTCGGGGAACCCAGATCCTACAACACAGAAGATGCCACGTCTTCTAGCTCAAAAGCAAGGCAAAATGACATCGTTTTCCCTTAATCTGGCATTAACTCTACAGTGGCTTAAGCCAAGTCGAGTAAAAGTGCAGATAAGACATTTGGCAATGTGAGTTGATGTTTTCCCTATTATCAACACGAACTGTTTCAGTTTCTTCACACCACCATCTTGCCTTACTCTTTTATCTCCTTCAATAAAAAAACCATTGCCATTGTTGGATTTTTGTTGCCCATTTACCTCCCCCGTCGCCGAAAAACCATCGTGCTTTTCCTCTCCGAGTTGCTCATTCGCTCCATCACTGTCAGCCTCTTTCTCCTTCTGTCCCTTCACCATTTGTGGATACTCTAAGTCAGTGTCGAGTACCGTATTTTGCCTCTCTCTTATCACTCTAAAGAACACCTTACTTTTCCTATCGAAGTTGCCCGTTTACTCCCTCACTGTCAACCTCTTTTGAACCTTGGGATAAAAAAAAAAAGAAGTGGCAAGAGAGCGAGAACGAAGAAGAAGAAGGGAGTTCTGCTACTTTTGAACCTTGGGATAGCTTTAAAGCTCAAGTAAGATCATTTCCCTTAGAACAAAAAAGTATTCTAGGCATCACAAGGTTTCATTTAATACAAGTGTTGTTGGTAGAAATTGCAAAACAAAAGTTAAAGTCCTTGGAAAAAATTTTCTATTTACATATTGTTTGGAGTTGGGATGTAAACCGTTTTGCTTAAAGATGTTTTGGTGAAATTTTGCTATTCATTTTATGTGAATAAAATGCAGTGAAAGGAAGGGAAAAAATAGGTCATACAAAGGTTATGTAAAGTAAGAAGATAAGTTGAAAATGGAATGAAAGAAATGCTGGAAACAATTTTTGTTCATTAGTTATAGCTATGGAATTGTTGTGATTGCAGGGTATTAAACTTAAATGGCTGAACCAAAGCATGCCATGATATATTATAAGATTTGTGAAGCTGATTTTGGGTGGTTTTGAATGCAAACAAAGCTACAGAAATTAAATGAACTAAAGCTGGTTGCATAATGCTCTTGAAAATACGGTTTTGTTATGTTCAATACCATGAACTATTTGAACGGTTTTAAGGGAGCTAGGTTGAAGGGGTGAATGAAACTCTTTTACTGAAATAATGTCTAAGAAAGCTTAGAGTTCACAGGTTACATGGAAAAAGTCATAGAAATTTCCTAGGTAAAATTTGTTCTAAAACTGGAATACTGTTTGAGCAGTTTGTGTATGCTGTTTGTTTGCTAATTTAACCATATGGAATGGACTTAATTCTAGAACCTTGTGAGTTGAAATTTGTAGATAATTGTTTTAGGAGCATTTTGAGGTAAATTTGACTTGATTTGGATAAGTGGATAAAACGTTATAGAGTATATAATGAAGGTTGTCATAGTATAATTCCTGAGAATGGTGTTTTTTCTTAATTGAAGAAGGTTGGTTGTTTTACCTTATTTTAACCTAAGGGGTTGTTAAAAACCTTGAGAGATTGAATATACCTGAAGCCTTTGATGTGAAAAATAAAATGGCAAAGGATTTGTAGGATATTTGATGATTGCTTTGTCTCACCAAAGCAAAATATCTATATAGCCTAAAGTAACCATATAGAAATGGAATTGTGGTTATATTTTCATTTTTTTCTACTTAGTTAAGTTAGATGCTTTGTTTCACCATGGAATATTGTAACACTATTCCACTATTTCAATATTCTAACAATATAGTAACACTATTTCAATTTTGCTGTTCATTTAATGTGAATGAAATGCAGTGAAAGGAATGGCAAAAGTAGGTCACACAAAGGTTATGTAAAGTAAGAAGATAAGTTGAAAATGGAATGAAAGAAATGCTGGAAACAATTTTTGTTCATTAGTTATAGCTATGGAATTGTTGTGATTGCAGGGTATTAAACTCACATGGCTGAACCAAAGCATGCCATGATATATTATAAGAGTTGTGAAGCTAATTTTGGGTGGTTTTGAATGCAAGCAAAGCTACAGAAATTAAATGAACTAAAGCTGGCTGCATAATGCTCCTGAAAATATGGTTTTGTTATGTTCAATACCATGAACTATTTGAACGGTTTTAAGGGAGCTAGGTTGAAGGGGTGAATGAAACTCTTTCACTAAAATAATGTCTAAGAAAGCTTAGAGTTTACAGGCTACATGGAAAAAGCCATAGAAATTTCCAAATGAGCAAATTTGTTCTAAAACTGGAATACTGTTTGAGCAGTTTGTGTATGTTGTTTGTTTGCTAATTTAACCATATGGAATGGACTTAATTCTAGAACCTTGTGCAGTTGAAATTTGTAGCTAATTGTTTTAGGAACATTTTGAGGTAATTTTGACTTGATTTGGATAAGTGGATAAAACGTTATAGAGTATATAATGAAGGTTGTCATGGTATAATTCCTGAGAATGGTGTTTTTTCTTAATTGGTTGTTTTACCTTATTTTAACCTAAGGGATTGTTATAAACCTTGAGAGATTGAATATACCTGAAGCCTTTGATGTGAAAAATAAAATGGCAAAGGATTTGTAGGATATTTGATACTTGTTTTGTCTCACCAAAGCAAAATATCTATATAGTCTAAAGTAACCATATAGAAATGGAATTGTGGTTATATTTTCATTTTTTTCTACTTAGTTGAGTTAGATGCTTTGTTTCACCATGGAATATTGTAACACTTTGTTGTAGGTGATCATAACTGGAGGGAACGATAAACCTTGGGAAGTATTGAATTCAAAAACTTTCAAATACAAGGTGAGTTCTTATTAGCTGAAAAACATGTTCTGCAAGTGGTTTTTAAAAAAAATCATGGCCACAATATCACAATGTGTAATATTTTCTTTTTTTTAACCTGTCCTGTGTAGTGTGTGAATGACTTTCGAACTAACTCCATAAATTTTTCCTTTACAATAGTCTAGCAACTCATAGATAATTGTAAGTTCATCCGTTTTATATATGCTTTGTTAAAGCATTATTTTGCCATGTTTAAATATATTTGGCAGTGACATGATTTTTTCCCCCTTCTCCCACTGTATTCTTTTACCATTTGGAACTTGATTAGATAGGGTATTGATTTCCTGTCTAGTACACCCTCAATAGAGAGAGACAGGAACGGAGAAGGAAATATGATAGGTTCCTTAGTATTCTGCAATGTTCTACAATGAAATTTTGATGCAACAATTTTTTTATGTTCTACTATCTTCTCCAATGTTGTACAATGAACTATGATAAGGTAATGAAATTTTGATGCAAAAAACATGTAACAAGTACAAAAAAAATAATCCCGTCTCGCTTAGCTTTTTTTTCCTTCTCAAACTTCCATTTCTAGTACACCCACTATTTTTTTTTTCTTTTCCTTTTCCCCTCAGCACTATTCACATCCCCTTCAGCACAATTTCTGTCTTTTACTTTTTGATATGCTATATCACTGATTATGCCTTGATCCTTCATTGTTGTTTTTCTATTTGCAATCTTCTTCCCTTATTTATATGTTACATATAGAAAATACATGCTTAGACCTTGTGTTCATGTGGTTGTGTAAGGTGTTGATGTATTTGTGTTAGTTGTTCATGTGTTTTTGTGTCTAGTTCATATGGTTGCATAAGTTGTTCATGTATTTATATCCTGTGTTCATGTGTTTGTGTGACTTGTTCCTATAGTAAGTAGTGCAGATTGAGGTTTTGTAAGGTGTTCGTGTAGTTATATCAGGTGTTCGTGTAGTTATTTGTGTGCCAATGTCCATGTAGTAACTGACGATATGCAGGTTCATGCTAAAATAGTTTCATAAGTTGTTCACGTGTTTGTGTGGCTAGTTCATGTAGCAACTAGTACATATTGACCAAAGCATGCTTTGGTATGTGGTTATGTAAAGTATTCATGTTTTTGTGAATATATTCATATATTTGTCTGGCATGTTTATGTGGTAACCAGTATAGGTTTACGATATATTTGGGGAACATGTTCATGTTATTGTGTATTTCGTTCATATGCTTGTGTTGTGTGTTCATGCATTAACTAGTGTACATTGACTTAGGGCTAGTCTCAGGTGTTCATGTGACAATTTATATTCTAAGAAACGTAAGGTTTAGAGTACTCATTATTTCAGTAAAACAATAACTAAATTGATAAAAGTGCTTGTCGCACTAGAAGATCAAGAAGTATAGACTTAAAGTTTGTACTCTGCATGCATTACCCTTTCTTAATCCCCACTAACACTTGGTATTTTATTTGATGTCTGTGCTACAGCACCATGACAAAGAAAAGAAGAACTGAATCACAACAAGCTTCTTGGCGATTGGCACCATCCACAAGCGCTCAAGAAGCGACTAGACAGCCGAAGAAGCGCATGTCTTATCGAGGAGGCCACCGAGGGCATACTTTATGTTTTTGTAAGTAGATATCTCAAGGACTTATTATAGTTATTTATCTTTCTATGAGCTTTATTTGCAATAAAAAATTAGGTCCTTTTTTTGGGAAGGTCTGATGAGGACATTTGACATTTCAAAAGAGACTATATGGATAGACAGCAAGCATCCAGCAGCCAAGGTGATAGAGCTTGGCGCGCACAGGTAAGAATTTAGCTACCTCCACACCGTGCTTACCTTTCTTAGGCTTAGTTGACAATACTATTATTAATGTTCATAGTTTATGTGCCTTTGTAGTTACTAAAAAGATAATATGGTTCAGCAGGCCCGCATAGAAGCCAAAGCTATTTGGCAGGGTATGGGGACTGGTCAGAGACAAGAATAGGAAGAGAGGCGGAAGCTGCCTTCCAGCAGTACAGGGAAGCTTCGGCTAGTTCAAGTACTCATAGGAGACCTAGCACACACCAGGTAAGACGTATGTTAATGTGACCTGAGATGTACGATAATTATTTTTTGTTGGACATTATCACAGTATTAATGCTTCCAAATCATAACAAACAATTTTTATTATTTTCACAACAGCAAGCCACTATTTGATGCTCGGCAACAATGTTGAAAGCCTTGGTAGCAAACATGAGTGATACCAAGCGCCAAGCTGTCGAAGAGATTGGATTTGGAGGCCTACTGCAACTGAATTGTAGCAAGACTCGGTACGACTTGTGCTTCTGGCTGATTGACAACTTCAAGCCAAATGCTTCCGCGATTGAATTAGAGGGAAGGTGACGACTTGTCATTACAACCAGGGATATACAAATCTGCCTTGGTATTCCGGGCAATGGCAGAGTGTCGGGGATTGCTGCATCTGATGAGAATAAAGAAGCCATCGTTCTAGAGCTGCCAGACAACTACACGATGCTTCTTGCTGAGTTGATTGCTATGGAGGCCGGGGACGACTTTAAGATAAAGTTTGTTGTACTCGCAGTCTCCACATTTCTTGCACCAAAGGGACGGGCCCATTTGAACAAGGAGGTTGTCCGTTATTTTTATGATGCAGCAAGCATCGGGACCTTGAATTGGGCTGAGTATGTATGCCATCGATTGTGCACTGAAATTCATTCAGCCCAAGCAACCAGAAAGAGATGTGTTGGGGGATGCCTATATTTTTTTAATGGTAATTGTTTTATTTTTATTTTTTTGACATAAATAAATTCATGGTTATTAAATTTTCTTAAACTGCACTAGACACTCATTCACAACATAACTGACTATTATAGTTATTGTTCAATTTATAGCTACATTATCTTGACCGGGTGAAGGTAATCTACCATTAGCTGCCGAAGACTATTTCTAGGGCTACAGCATGGTCCGACGCAGAAGTGCGAACTAAAATCAAAAGAGAACTAACACAAGGTGAGGGATTTGGGAGAGGAGAGGTAAGAGATAATTCATATGCATGAATTTTGTACTCTATTGGTAATGTTCATGTGATTTCTTTGTGTCAGTAGTTTTTTATTCCATTGTATACTGTCATTTTTTATAGATCGACTTCGGGGGCATATTTGAGGCCCAGAAACATGACCACATGCATCCAGTTGTTGGCCATATTTTTGAGGAGGTCACGAATGTTGTTGGTCCCACTGCAACTGTAAGTTTTACTGTTTAATATTTCTTATTTTGTTTACACACAAACTTATTGTCTTTTCAATTTTTGTAGAAATAGTTTGAAACCCCGTACAAGCAGTGCTTGGCTGGGGCAGATAGTATCTTATAGACTATGCGGAGTCTGTGCACTATGAGCACTACCCCTGCAACGACTACCCCTTCTGGTATGGTACCCCTAGTAGACGTTCATGTGCAGTCTGATAGGATTGAGGCAGTATGCAGGAGGGGAAGGATCCCCTCGGGTCGAGACAGAGACAGCAGGCCCCTCCAATAGGTCCGATGGTGTGCCGCCCGATTCAGTCATTGGGACATATGCGAGAGGAGAGGGATCCCCCCAGGATTTGATAGAGATGGCAGACTAGGAGGAGTCGAAAGAGGAGAAAGAAGAAGATGAGGAGAAGGGGAGGATGATGATGATGATGATGATAACCCCACACAGCCCCCGGAGGAGGGGGAGGACGATGATGATGATGACAGCCCCCTATAGCCCCTGCAAGAACAGCGCCCTTCCTGAGGAGCAACGACATCTAGAAGGCCCCGAGAAAGGCATGCAGGGCCTTCGACCTCTCTCCATAGAAGCAATAAGATTAGAGGTTGGTGTGGCAGAGGAGGAGCAGCAGGACAGACAAGCGCAACAGCTCTGATAGTCATTGATGCTCCAACGACTTCGGAGGATGAGCAGACGATTTCCACCCCCTTTGTCCGGAAGAGTACCCAGAGTAAAGATGGCACTCAAGATATTCCATATAGCTCCCCAATGCCTCCTGTCGTCACTAGGCAGTATGATATAGCAACATTGACAATACCTCCACCACTTAGAAGGACAACAAGGAGTAAAATTTTAGATTCAAATGAGTTTGTTAAGGCTGTCGGTGGAAAGTTGCTTGACATTGAAAAAAAAACTGGCAAAGTACGCTTGGGATCTAAGCCGTGAGCCGAGGTTGTTTTTAATTCAAATATTATAATTGTTGTTAACACTGTATTTCACTCCTTTGTGTCAACCCAAAAAAATGGACTGACATAATTTTCTATTTCGTTTTTAAGCGAGGTCCTTGTTCGTATGTATGGCCATATGCTAAACCGCGATAATCTTGCTTGTCTTTACAAGGCAGAGCACGTGACAAGAAAGGTACTTCGTATGATATTCAATATGTCTCTTTCCACTTGTGTTTTATTACTAGAGACTTATACTAGTTTTATTTTTTATTTATGGCCAGCTAATGGGCTACTGTATGGACATGCTCAATCAAACTTCATGGCATGGGATGCGCCCGAGATACATCTTTGGCTATGTGACTGCGGTAAGCAAATAATCTATTTTGCAATATATTTTTACATTTTAACCATGCATAATAATATTGAGTCGTTCATTGTATACCATTAAATGTTATACAATCAGGATAAGTTGATGTCGACATTAACTAAGAGGATGGCAACGTCAGCCCTTGTCAAGGAATTCAGAGAGTGCTTCGATTCTGCTAAGTTAGGGTTTGATTTCACCTGATGTGATTTGGTATATCCGTTGTCTGTTCTTATTTTTTGGTCGTATTTCATTGGCATAAAACATTATTAGTATGTGGTTGAATTTCGTGTTCAAGAGGCATGATTTGATTCCAAATCTTAACATGTAGTTTTTAATTCCGTTCGAGGTGAATACTATATAGTTTGTTCTATCAATTGATGTTACGTAGAGACGTATCGATATTCTTGACCCTACCCCTGGGACTTCACTAGCATTTATTTCATCACTGGTAAAATATGTGGTTAGTTCTCCCTGTTTTACCTCAACCATCACCTCAATCATTAAATTATATCGTCTTATGATTGATCATTTACTATATAAACAACAATTAAAGAAGATTTAAAAAGATGCTATTTTTCTTATTTAAATTGTAGGGATACGTCTTTGATACGGTTCTGAAACTGGTATACCCCTTTGCATATCCATTGTCTACGCCATTTAAAATTTATACAGTCAGTGTATCCCGATGCGGCAAAAACATGGAGTAAGCTTTCAATTAAGTTATCCACAGTTGCGAAAGAATTTAATTTGATGCATTTATCTAGAAATCTTAACATGCTATTTGTTGTTACTCATTATTAGGTGTGATATTGGGATTATGGCTATACAATTCTTAGAGTGGTGGTGGGGTCGAATGGACCCATTTGTGACCAAGGTAATCCAAGAGGAAAGCATTAATACCGGATTTCAATTTTATCTCTTTTACATACATAGATCTAATTATGTGTACTGTTGAAATGCAACTTGATAGGTTAATGCCAATTGGTACTGCGTGCAATCCTGCGGGGCATTAATGAGAGCCAATGCAAATGAGGAGCGAGAATGGATATGCCACGAGCTGAAGTTGCCTAGCTAGGTTGCTAAGCACTGGAAACGATAGTGGAAGCAAACATGAGGTGTGGGAGATGCTCGAACACGAAGAACTAAATTTAGTGGGAAGGAGGCTTGTGTTCGAGTAGTGCCAGAGGTTTCTGAATCAGTCCAACGTGCTGTAACTGAGGAGCAGCAACACAAAGGACTATCGGAGCTGACATAAGAAAGCCTACCAATTTTTTGAATTCTATTGAGCCCCTCTATAGACTATATTTTCATGTTGGATGTTTAATGAATATTAAACAAGGATGAACAGTTGTTGTTTATCGAGTATATGTTACATAGTATTATTGTTGGTATATGGGAGTAATGGTGATACATTGTCATCTATGTTTGATGGATAGTATATGATCTTCATCAAACTTATGGTGTTTGTGCTTCAATCTTAATATATGATATATAAATTGTGAAGATTTAAGATTTTATGTTTCAATGGTTAGTTCACGAGATAACATAGTGCAGGTTTATCTGTGTTCATGTAGTTGTGAAAGGTCTGGAATATATTGAGGATTGTGGTTATGTAGTTATATAGGATGATCATGTTTTTTGCCAAGAGGTTGTTCATGTGTTTGTGTTGTTAGTGTTGTGTCCTAGAGGCAATCACTTGTACATTGTAAATGACACATTTTATTTTAATAAAAAGACATTATTTATCTTACAATTTCTTTTGTTTACTTTAAGTAATATAACTGTTCGATAAAGTCCCTAGTACAACACTATGTTAAGAAAATTATGATAGAGATCATGATATGAGATTCCTACTACACTGGATGGTGTTAGTACTTAAATAATCCCTAGTCATAGTATTAATGAGACAGGACATCATTAATATATTAAGACTAACATGTGTTAACTTCCTAATTTGATCAAGCGGTGGTTCTCATAACCGTGAGTATTGAGATACTCAAAGTTAACACATGGATGCTTGTTAATGGAACAAGTTCATTGGATGACCTAGCTTTGAGATAATCACATGGATAACTATTTAATGCCAGTGATATAATCTCAATATAGCAAACGTGCAAGTATCCTTAGACTTGAGATCTCCAAGGTACTTTGTTTGCTGAGCCTTGTACTTTGATTCCAATCTCCGGAACTCGATCGAGGGCCGCCTATGGGATGGAAATTGGGTACATGGTGAGGTAAATGAAAGTAGTTGAGAGGGTCAATAAAGGATTCACCACTCCTAATAGTAGGGGCGAATATCTCACGGCCACTTGTAGGAATTACTACTCGAAAGTCCTTGGCCAAGATAATTGTGTATTGGAAACAGTTCCAATTGATACACATCTAGAGTAGTAGGTTCTTGGTACAAGTACTATTGTATTCGGGCCAGAATTAATTCTGGAGGGAGTTGGCACTAATTCCGTATTCCAAACCAAATGAAATATTGTATGGTGAAAGGAGTTGATTGCACTGAAGTTTGTTATTGAAGGGTTCA
The DNA here is from genome assembly GCA_026120185.1 of Voacanga thouarsii. NCBI lineage: Eukaryota > Viridiplantae > Streptophyta > Magnoliopsida > Gentianales > Apocynaceae > Voacanga > Voacanga thouarsii. Next base: position 56,550 of record JANUWF010002063.1, on the reverse strand, counting down.
TGTCAAGCCACTTGATTTCCTGGACTCTTGGGTGGTCATGATGTGTTGCTAGATACCGCTCATGATTTGAAAATATGGGTTTATTAATTGATGAATTAATAAACCAATCCTGATTAGAATTAATAAGATTAATTCTAATTAATTATAGATTATTAATCTCAAAGACGTTTGGATTAATTTATGTTCTCTACCAATTGACTGGAAAACCTAATAGGTCACACACAATAAAGGATTATATACTCAAGATGTTATTTGATAACAATGTGGGGTTAATTGAGAGAAAGAAAAGTTGTTGTGGACAAATTATAATTAGTTATAATTTGTGGTACAAGTTGTAATTGTGAGAACTTGATGTTTCCAATTACAATTAGGGAATTCTAATAGGATTAGAATTCTCAGTTTTGGGAAGGGAATTTTGTGTGATATATAGTAGCTAATAACACACGAAAAATCCTAGCCAATAGCTGAAACACAACACACGATTCTCTCTTCCTTTGATCTCTCTTTCTCTCGTTTTTCTTCTTGAAATAAAAACCCTAGCCGCCATTAATTTTTGCTAGCACAGAAATTTTAGTACTTGAGTATTCCTCTGTGTGGATTACTATTAGAGATAATTACACACTGTGGAGGTTGATCACGAGGATTGCTGGATCGTGCATCAACTTGAAGAAGAAAATTTTGTTCTTCATACGATCACCCAAAGGTAAAAGCTGTTGCCTTTATTGCTGTTATGTCTTGTTTTTCGCACATAGAAGAGTCTTGGGAGGGTATCTCGATTTATTTTTCGCTGCACCATATAGGATACGAGCCTGAAATACCCAACATGTGTGGGGTGTCAGTGTGGTTGTGAAAGGTTGGCTATATGTTTGGCAAGTGTTCATGTAGTTATATAGGATGTTCATGTATTTGTTACAGATGTTTGTGTTTTTTGTGGCTGTGTTAAAGTGATTGTGAAAGGCTGGCTATGTTAAGGATTGTGTTCATGTTGTTATGTAGGATGTTCATGTATCTGCGGTAGGTGTTCATGTGTTTGTGTGGCTGTGTTATTATGGTTGTGAAAGGTGCTATATGGTTGACTGGTACTCATGTGGTTATGTAAGATGTTGGCAGGTGTTTGTGTGGCTGTGTTAATCTGGATGTGCAAGGTTGGCTATATGGTAGGCCGGTGTTTGTGTGGCTATATGGTAGGCAGGTGTTATATAGGATGTTTATGTATTTGTAGCCCGTGTTTATGTCTTTGTGGCATGTGCTTATGTGTTTGTGTGGCTGTGTTCATGTGGTTATGAGAGGTTGACTGTATGGTTGGCAGGTGTTCATGTAGTTATATAGGATGTTCATGTATTTGTGACAAGTGTTTATGTGGTTATGTAGGATGTTCATGTGTTTGTGTGGATATGTGCATATGTTTGTGTGGCTGTGTTAATGTGGTTGTGCAAGGTTGGCTATATGGTAGGCAAGTGTTTGTGTGGCTATATGGTATGCAGGTGTTATATAGGATATTTATGTATTTGTGGCCTGTGTTTGTGTGGCTGTGTTCATGTGGTTATGAAAGGTTGTCTGTACGATTGGCAAGTGTTCATGTAGTTATATAGGATGTTCATGTATATGTGACAGGTATTCATATGTTTGTGTGGCTGTGTTCATGTGATTATGAAACTTGATGCTCAATACAAAGGGCTACATCTGTGTTCATGTGATTGATTTTAGTGTTCATTAAGAGATAAGTAAGATGGAAACCAGGGGTTAAAAAACATAAAAGGATTCAAACCATGCTCAATACAGAAGGCTACATCTGCTCTAACCTTGGAGGGCAAAATCAATTGTTAGAATTATAAGGTTAGGAACGTACAAGAAATTACTTACACAATGGCAGAAGAAAACACCTTAAGCAAATGACAAGGGATAACAAATTTGGATTTATCCCATTTAATCAGCTACCAAAACAATCATCCATGCTATAACAAGCACTTTTTGTGTATCAAATGGAGAGAAACAAATATTCAGAAATAAATATTTAGAAAGTAACTATAAAATTCATTGCCAAGTTTAAAATGTGGTTGATATATCTCAATCTTAAATTGGCCAAATTGGGAAATGAATTTATATCAGGCAAACGGATTTGAGGGTGCAAAAAAATTTTTTAAGGAAAAAACAATAACAGCAAGGCTTATCTCCCACTCTTGCTAACTATGAATTCCTTCATGGGCCATGAGGGCTGGCTTCATCTTCTCAATGGCATCATAAAGAGGAATGGGAGGTGATTAATATTAGTAAAGATCAGTGAGCATAAAACTTTACAAATGAGCAAGACGGAAGTGCTTCAAGATAGGGGAGTGAGGCCAGAGCCGAACCGGCGCTGGAATTGAGAGATGGAACCCGCATCAGCCCGGGCTGTATGATGTTCATGTGGTCATGTATGATGTTCATATATTTGTAGCGAGTGTTCATGTGTTTGTGGTAAATGTCAATTGTCTATATGAAGAGAATTGTGTTCATGTTGTTATGTATCCTGCTCATGTATGTGTACCAATTATTCATGTGTCTATGTGGCATGTTCATGCACTAACTAGTACAGATTGCTAGAAGCCGGGAATTCTTAGAACGATAGTTGTGGAAGGTGTTCGGCTATTGGTTTCCATGCTGCTAGTAACAATATATTTTTAACTTTTTGTTAGACCTATAAAACTTGGGATTACCATTAATATTCAAATCATAAAGTTTGTCATTACATAGCCAATGCCGAGGACCATTCCAGATAAGGAATGTATTGAAAAAAAATAAATAAGGACAGAAGGATTAAGATAAAACTAAACAAGCCAAGCATGAGAACAGAGAAAATAAAATGGGTAATAAGCGGCCTTCAAGAGGAAGATTTCGTCTAGGAAATAACCCATCTAAGGAATGGATGCCTATCTTCTCATAGGGGAGAGGCTCCTCCGGTCCCGCATAGGTTGGAAAAGTAAAAATGGACTCTCTTTGTTTTGCGGTAAGAGTCCATCCATTGTCATCACAGAAATTAGCACATATATTTAGCATCGCACGGCGTTATAGCCTTTTTGCCAGGAGGTTATTCTCTTCTCGATATCAACCAAGTGCAAACTCATGATCAGCAAGACTGTGGAGGGGCAACAAAGGAGTGATCAGATGTGGGATGACTTCCCACATCAACTCAAATTCAGTTAGGAGTTGCTTCTGTTCAACAATCTTCTGTTCGATGTCTTGGCATAGGAAGCCAAGGTACATTGTTGGATTGGCACGACGTGCACGTTCATGGTCATTACAGGGATGCATGAGCAGAAGTCAGGTCACAGACCCGAGATAATAGATATCGGCACTCTCAAGACTTGTGACAGGCTCCATTGGATCTAAGTGATCAATTTTGTAGATAATCAATGTTCTCCAATTGTTTTTGTGGCATTTGTTGTCCAGAAAATACAACAATTCTTATAGCAATTGAAGATGATCTACCAACAACCAAATGTTATTGCTATCAGTATGATATTCAATACAATTCAATTCAACTACCAAATATTAACCACTAAATATTTGGTGGTACAACAAATCTCCCAACCACCAAATATTTAGTACTTAATCGTTGATGGAGTGCTAGGCAGTATGAATCAGAATTACATTTAGATTTGCTCTGGATTTGGCGACACGATAAGAAGAAGGCTTGGCACCCTCCTGCTGGTAGCCGTCACTGCAGGGTGTTCACGCATATATTGCCAGCAGTTTAACATTTTTCACAGCTGTATTCATGATTCATTTCTGCCGCCAAGAAGAGTCGTTTCAAATTCAACTCCCGGTCATTTCAAGATTCACCTCTGGTTTTGATAGTTGTGAGTGGGCAACTAAGTGTTGAAACCTCTATATATGTATCGGTAGGTTGAAAAAATCTAAGGAATTGAGTTTGGCACATACTCCATCGATCGCCAATGCAAAAGAGTTCTTACTAAAATCCCGTGTTCAGGTATTCAGTAAAAATAATCAGTTCATCTGATTGCATATATTGTTAATGTACTTGTTGTGTGTGTTCATTGCTTTATTAGATGATAGTTCATGTAGTAACTGGTTGTTCACTTATCTCTCAAGTTCATGGCTACCTCAAGCTCCTTTTCCCGTGAAAATCCGCCTGCTTTCTGTCACAATATACACCCCGTATGATATATCAATGGATGGAAAGGCATTGGGCATTGGAGACAACGGGAGAATTTTTGTATGACATGCAGCCGTCATTGTTCCAAAGCCAAAAAAATTATTCTACAATGCAGCTGGAGTGGCAATACCGCGTGGACGAATCCATGAATCTTTGTCGCCAATTAGCGGTAATGGACTATCGTGCTCCAAAGAAAAAAGTAGAACAACTCAAGCGTGGTGACTTCAAATCATTGTCTAAAGCGCTGAACAGGATTCGTGAGGAGAATAACATAATGGCAAAGCGCATTCTCAGATGGGAGCACATGACACGTCTGGAGTGTACACGGTCTACAACTGTGCATGGACGATCCATTGCTGAGCAAATCCACATCTCTGATATGCTCACCCATATATGCCAGGAGGATCAGCTTCAGCCCGCTGCATAGGTTTCGGAAGAGGAAAGCAGTGGGGGGAAAGCGATTAATTCAGCGGATTTGTGGCAGGTGAAAGAACAATATGAAGTGGGTGCAAGACAAAGCGAATGAATGGGATTTTTTTTTTTTTTTTTGCTTCTTTATTTTGAAACTTCATGTTTTTAGCTAGTATGTTACTTTCAATGTTTTCTGTTGTCACATCATTTCCAGTTGTTGGATCAACGTTTTGTTATTGTGTGATGAAAGTCTATTTTTTCATCATGTGATTAAATGTTTTTCATCGCTGTTTGTCTAGACTGGTCGCAGTAATGTTTTTCAAAATTTTTCATCTCTATTTGTTAAAGAAAAAAACATGGAGTAAGCATTACATCTAACTTAAACATAACCAATCCAACAAGAATACAAGACTTGAGCATTTGGACTAATATTAACAAGTAGAAAGTTACTACATGAACATGCCCCGCAAACACAGAAACATATTACACAATCACTTGAACATAATCCCAGGGATATGTTAACATCCACTCGTTAACTCCAACATGTCACAAGAGTTGGCATTTCAGCATAAGTACCAGTATACCATCAACCTTTTTTTCCATTGAAACTAGTACCTATTCGAGACTCATTCCCTCTACATGATCATAAACTACACCATACATTTCGCTCACGACATAGGAGATCCAGTTCATTCAAATTACTTTACAAAATTTAGTTTGCTCCTGCAGAGAAAACAAACTTTACAAAATGTCTCTAACATCGAAAATGTGACAATTAACATCATATTAAGCCCTGTAACTCCAAACTATCATAAGAATGAACTCCACACACATGGACAAGCTACACAAAGACATGACCACCTGAAACAAATACATAAACATGTTGCACAACCACATCAACAGCAATGTTCTGCAATGTGGTCAACCTGCGCTAATTACTTCTTAAATATGTCACGCAGATATATGATCAGATTGCACAAATACATAAACATGTTACACTAACACATGAATACAATCCCTAAGCATGTCATTCACATAAACCTGCACTAGCTACTACTCTAAGCAAAAACTGCATTGGAGTTTCTCTAGCGTGCCAGTCCAATACCGCATGTCAATGTCGAATGTTTCCTTGTGAGAGGAGCCAATACAAGTCTGTATGGAATACGAGAAAAATCAGTGCCACAATTACATTTCAAAGTGCTACTACTAGCAGTGCCACAATTACATTTCAAAATGCTACTACTATTATTAGATATATTACCTTCAAATGTGTTTATTTAACTTGAAAATCATATTATTATCTGGAATAAGAAGATAGAGACAAGAGTAATATTAGACAATTTTGATCAATTTGTGTTCGCAATAATGCACTCCATTCAGTAGATATTAACATGAAAGCTAATGAAAGGAACTCCACAAAATTCACCTAAACTACAGCAGTTAGTATCCACTTCCATCACAAGGTATACACTTTTCTTTTAGGAGTCTTCTAATTTCTGGGTAGTAGGCTTGAAAATGCCACATTGTTTATCAAGATCTTAAACGATAGCTTCAGCATAGGCGCGGCTCTACTCAAAATTCTCCTTATAACGGCATCTGCTAAAACACACTTGGAAATCCAACTTGATGGTATGTCGAGCCTAAATTAGTATCTACAAGCATGGTATTCAAGAGTAGAATTACTCATTAATGCTTCTAAAGCACAACCACAGAAGTCAAGCAAGTGCCATCAAACGGCAAACTAACCTAAAACATGTGAATATATAGAATATTTATTACAATCTCTATTGATTTATACAGACATTTCTCTAAGCACATTGATCTCTAGATTGTCATCCATAGATATACACACAGGAGATTATTCTTTTTTTTTCCAGAAAAATAAAATAAGAAAGAAAACATAAGAAGACTCCTAAAAACTTCAAGAAGTAGCTTCTTTATCAAAAACCCCAAAAAGATAAAGAATTTAAGACATCATGATCTGGTACAGATTAAAGCCTTTGTTTGGTAAGTATCAAAAGTCATACAGAGTACCTATGAGAAAATTGGAACAAAGAGGTGCACACAAAGTCTGTTTACGTACCACCTTCTCTTATCTATAGCTGCAAGTCTTCGACTTGGTTCATCAAAAGAGGACCATTCTACTGTATGAAATGGGGAACAGAGAGGTGTGGTGTTTGTCCAAAACACCTCTGTATGTTAGGGTATCTCGTAATTATGGCCATTATAACTTAAAGAAAATCAAGAAGTAAATTCAAGCTGCGAAATGTACCATTTCCATGAGCGGAAAATTTGTTAGAGAAGCTAGTGGAATGCTAGTCGTGCTGCACTGTATAAGTACAGATGTCACATTACTTAACGATGTTTGCTACACGAGAAGAAAAAAAATTTCACCTAAATATATTTGCTAGGTACCTTTCAAATTTATATCATATTTAAGGGATATACAAGGATGTTACCCACCGATTGCTGTAAGGCTTGACAAGTTTCAATTGTGCAGTAATTATTTTCCTCAGTGGCATTTTTCGTGTGTCCAGAACATTGCTGGCCCTGCTGCTCCCCTAGCTATTTTAACAAGTAAACTTTTTCACTTAATAGTACGGATGTAAATAAAATTCATGCTAACAAATAGGAAATACAACAGCACTATAGTAACATTATTGTACACCACATACCTAGTGCATTGGTGTGCCTTTCATTTTGCGTGCCTTTCCTGGTCTCCATTTGTCAAGAAAACTCTTCAATCGTTTTCTTGTTTTGTTGGTCTCACGCTTCTTTATCCTTTTAGGTTTGAAAACTGTGATTCAGCTACTCAGGATGAAGGTTTCATGGTTGCCACATCATCTTGGCCCAAATCTCTTTCAAACGACTTCTCCTCTCTCATCTCACGTGCTGACAATACATCACATTTGTCTCCAATCTTGCGACTCATTTTGGTTGCCATAGAAATGACATCTTTAGTTGCACTTTGAGACTCGGCAGCTCGGGCAGCTAAGCGTATTAACAATGTAGCCATCATCTTGTACCTCTTTGCAATGTCAAGATTGGAATCGATAGATACAGCACCTCTATCAACCTAAATAACTGAGGCATCCATAGACTTGTGTGCCATTGCCTGACGATGTATTGATCTAGAACTGTTTTTACATTAAAATGATCTAACACTTTCAAAGAATGCGAACATAACATTCCAACACTCTGGAAAAGCAAACAACTGCATGTTATGGTTTTCGTCGATGCATCAAATGTAATGGTACGCTGTTTTGATAATCCATCATGCTGTCCAACAATGCACTCAACTAGAGAATTAGGTGCGACACTTGTTCTCTGTATGAGTAGCCCTAAGGATTCATCGAATTGGGCATGAAACTCATTGCACAATGGGGGAGTGTATACCTTTACTACGCAATTTAGCATTGGTGAGTTTCTCAATGCCATTATTAGTAATTTTTGCTTACTTTCATATTCTGAGATCACCTCTTTGGATCGCTTCGAGGCAACAACACAACCAAAATGTGTGAAGAATTGCAGAATATCATGATCAAACTTCAGATGGTCCTTTAAATCTGCATTAAAGCTTTCACTCAACTGTGTACTACGCATCCCAGCCGTCCAGGTACCCATCAGGTAGCATCGTGCCCACTTCACTCTAGCTGCAAATAGGCTTTTGATCCATTCATTTGTCTCCAGCTCATGGACTAGCACGAGTTCCTGCCAAGTCTCAAGAAACTCCTTCTCATCTTCAATATGGAACATACAATTTCGAAACATGTTCGAGAGTGACAATCCCTTCCTACAAAGATATCCCAAGAGTTTTATAAAATTTCTCCAAATATGAGAAGTACATAAACCATAAAAGGTCTGTGGGAGAACTATAGAAATTGCTATAGCCATTGTTGCATCTTGGTCAGTGAAGATTGTTCTAGGATGCTTGCCTCCCATAGCTTTGATGAACGTCGTGAATAGCCAATTAAAAGAATCAATTATTTTATCGTAAAGTAAAGCAGCCCCAAAAATTACTAATTGCCTATATTAGTTGAACCCAACAAATACTCCAAGAGGCCGGCACTGTTTGTTTGTCTTGTATGTGGTGTCAAATATGACAACAACCCCAAAGTAGGAATATTCCATGATCATGCATGCATCAGCCCAAAAAATATTTGTGATTAGCTCATCACAATCAAGTTGTACTGCATGGAAGAAAAAAAGATTCATAGAAGCTTGATCTTCAAAATATCTCATTATTGCCGCGACCTCACCATACCGTAAGTTTCTTTGCCTTCTACTGCGGAGATATCGTTTCAAGTCTTCTCTGGTGCACCCTAAATTTTCTTTGCCACCTACTTATGCTGACATTAACTCATGAGATTGCTTTAAAGATAATCCTGTAGCTTCGGCTAAGGAAGCGTCGATGCCTTGCGCATTGCTCACATTCCTCTGTGACGGCATGAGATGAACACAAGTAGCAGTATGAAGGTCATGGTTGTGGCTTGATTCAAACTCTGTCACCTTCTATTTTTTTTTCTCCCTATCTAGAACAATGACCATCTGAGCAGCACAACCAGTCTTCGTTTCTGCACGAGGACGCTTAATTTCTCTATCACGTTTATCGATCCTTCGAAACCCTACTTTGCAGCATGTAAACCTCCTGGATGTCAACACACCAGAGGTATTCTTGCTCCATACTCTCTACATATACCGAAGCCCATAGTTGCACCATAACAATTGTAAAAGTTGTACACTTCTTCTTCAGAATCAAGTAACTGTCCCACAGCAGGTAAAAAACAAACATTTGCACTTGTACAGTTCTCCATTAAAAGGAACCTATGCACATCATTAAAAAAAAGGGGAACAAAGAAATATATTAAAATACTTGAATACACTTACAAGTAAAATTCGTAGGATGTTCCTAAACAGGTCACTGATTCGAACCAATAAGTGCAATATGTAGGTAAAAAAGAAATATTACTGTCTTGATCAAATTTAAAGAACTACAAAGACATTAGTAATAAACAGTTGGAAAATTTTTTCAAGTGGAACATGTAAATATATAGGCAAGCGAATACATTGCGGGGAAAATTCTTAATTTAACCACGAGATAATCAGAAAGAATGTTATAAATAAGTAAACGTGTGGTCACATGCTGTGCTATACTCTGCTATGTTCTGTATACAATCAATGCTACCAAACAAACATGTATTAACAAGTGAAGTAATCACATGAACATGGATGTGTACATTACTAACTCATTCTCATAGAGACATAAACACAAATATTAACCTAAAAACCCATATTACATTGAATGCAATTTTTCAAATGCACATACTTAGCTGCCGGAAGACAACTTGGGTGACTAAAGGAGAAAAATCCCCTTTAGCATTGCATGCCCATTGCCTCGTTTGTGTATCAAGAGCGCTTCAATTTCGTCAGATTACACTAACCCTATCGGCACCATTCGAAATAATCTCAATATTTGAAGGAATGAGAGAAGAAAATGAATGGAAATATTAACATTTGAGGAAAGCTTTTGTTTATGTTTACACAGCAAGTGATTTAAGCGGGATTTTTAATTTTTTGATGAACAGTTCCAAGTACATATACAGTACAACTTGCAGAGGCTTGTGGAAGCTGGCTAACAATGCAAGTCGTGATTTTTGATCGACTGAGGGCAAAACGACGTTGTTTTGCCCTTTTTTGGGGACCAGCGATGTGGATGTTTCCTAACCAAACGATTGTTGGGTTCCCCGAATCGCGGCCGCAAAAGAGCCGCACAATTCCCATACAGGAATTGCGCAGCCCTGAATCCAGATTTTCCCTCTCCGACTATATCTCCCAACTAGTGAAATCAACATCACCTTGGGATTCTCATTCTTTTGTTTCTTTTGTTTCCAAGTAAACAATCCCAAGAACAAACCACATTCCTAAACAATTTGGATAAATTCACTCCCCCGATCCCCAAACTCCACCCATCCCCGGTGTACATACGGCCAAGGATAGAAATAGGTCAAGTTAGACCAAGCTTTGATTAAATAGATCTAGATCTATATTGCAGGTTTAAGGCCTAACCTATTAACTTATATAAGATTTTTTTTTTTTAGGTTCAAATCTGGCTTCTATAAAAGTCTAACCTGTATAAAAGTTTGCTTAAAAGTTTATTTTGAATTCTTTTCATTTTTATCTCATTTTAGTTTAGCTATTTTATATTTAAAATATATATTAAATTTAATAAATTATATATATTATATTTTATATGTATAAAATAATCATTATATAAGATAGATATATATATATATATTATAATTAATATATGATATAAAATAATTACATAATACTACATAAATAAGCAAGCCTAGTAGACTTCAGGCTAAGTGTTAACTAAACAAGCCTAACCTATTTAGTTAAATATGTCTGATTTTAAGTCCAAATCTAGCCTCTTTTTTAAATAGGCCCAAGCCAGGCGAAGCTTAAATCAAGCCGGGCCATAGGACCCTGATATAATAAAGCGTGGCCTATTTCCAGTCCTACCAACCGATATTCGCCCCTACAATATAAAAGCATCAATTGCATAGAATTTACACCTCACCTCAAGATTTATGGTATTTTTTCATTCACAAAAGGAATTTGAAAAGTTACATATTTTCTTCATTTCAAAATGTTGTTTCAAAATATTTTGTTTATGTATATATTTTTATAATTAATTATTAATTTAAAAATACTTATTGATCGAAATGAGGAAATACCTAATAAAAGGTATCCTATGAAGCAGTGCTGAATAAGCAGTGTTTCCAAAGTACAATATCCCCTTTTTGAAAGATAATCAAACAAATCAGACCAGGATAAGATCATTAGCATTTACCATTTGTTTACTCGTACCTTACTTTCATTGGTGCATTGTTTTGTGTACTTTAATCAAGGGAATAGACATGTAGCTAAGTACAAACCGACCAAGCAGGAAGCAATAAATTATTCAAACACAAAACCACAGCAAGACAAAAGAATTCAGGCCCTGCTCAGAACATTCACTACTTAACCAAATTAGAATAATAAAAAAAAATGAACATAACAATCCAACACCAGTCGTCATCTGATTGATTTTAGTCCAGAAATCAACAAAATAGGCATATAATATCAAAAAAGAATCTCAATCAAGAAAGACTTATTACTTCACAGAAGAATCATGACCACAAAATGCCATAACTAGCAAGAATGAAATCTACATAAATTATACAAGTAGAGTGGCAAAGCCAATGCATATCAAATACCATTTATTAACTAATTAGACTTAAACTCGATTTACATCTCTTTGGAGTACTAGAGGCATATATTCTTGAAGTTCTACAATAGTAGAAGCATCAGGTTGATCGACGTTCTTCCCCCACTTGATGCATCCAAATAAAAATGGTTGGGATATGAATCAACAATGCAAGAACTACCCAATCCTTCCATTTCCATTTCAAGAAAACTATCAAAAGTTTCAAATTACAAAAAACTAAGGAACTTCATTGTTGAACTTTACATTATGTATTAAAAACCCTAAAGCCATATATCAAAAGGAAATGTAGAGGAAATGCTAGGGCAAAATAAAGGATAAGAAAAAGAACGTAATATCCAAGAACCAGCCTGATCAATTATGGCTTTCATTTGCTGCGTCAAATCGTGATCCCATCATCATCATGACCTTAAACTCCTCGAAACTGATCATGCCATCTCCATCAGCATCGACACCAGTAATCATCTTCCTGCACTCAGCCAATGAGCATTCCTCTCCGAGACTCCCCAAGACATTCTGCAATTCCTCGGCAGTAATGGAGCCATTTTTATCAATATCAAATACAGAGAAAGCATCCTTCAGATTCTCCAAAACCTCATTTGAGTCGATATCCTTGGTGTTAAGTTCCACAAATTCCTGCAAATTAATGAACCCATCTCCGTCCGAGTCCACCTCTTTGATCATGATCTGCAATTCCTCCTCACTCGCCGGATGGCCGAGGCTGCTCATGATTGAACCAAGCTCTGTTGCCGAGATCTTCCCATCCCCATTGACGTCAAATTTCTTGAATACTTGCTCCAGCTCCTCCTCAATCCTTGCACGCGATTGCACTGATGACGATCTTGAGGCCATGGGCGTGGGATCTGTAGACGATGCAGTCATCCCCTTTTCCAGTCGCTTTTTTTTTCTGTTGAACAATGCTTTCAACCCCATTTCTGCTTCTCACAATACCGCAACAACAAAATCAATCCCACAAATGAGAACAACCAAAACAGGAAGAAAATTATAGATATTGATGATTTGAACTTTCTAGGAAACTTCAAAGCGGATGAGGGAAGTTTTGGTTCGGATAGAATGAGATTTGTTTGTGCTGAAGAATAGGGATATTTTTCTTGAAATTCTGTTCTAATTAGGATTTAGGAGTCTGCGTGAGAGCACGGAACATGGAGTAGGGTGCCCTGGAAAGTGGGAGGAGTGAGGGGGTAATGGCGACCGGTGAGCCTCCGTACAATGCGGTTAGAATAAAAATAAATTGTGGCAGTTTGTGATTTGATTTAGGTGTAGTTGGGAAGAAATTCTTTTCAATTCAAAATAAATTTTTAATTTAAATAATTTTAATTTTTTAAAAATTATTATATAGTTATAATACATTATATTTTTTCTTTTTTATTAATGATTAAGTAATATATTTAATAATATTTTACTATCTTCGTTTCATAATATAAATCGTTTTAAACTTATGCACAAGAATTAAAGATTCATAAATTTCAATCAATTTTAAAACTAAACTTTTAAAAACACTTCTAATTAAGTCTTTATTTACTTTGGTAATTGGAGAGAATTATGATATAATTAGTGGAAATAGATAGATTGCAGAAAAAGAAAAGGATAGAATTGGAAAAAAGTAATAATTTTTTTATAGAACTTTATAAAATAACTAATATTGGGAGACAGATGTAGTATTAAATTTTAACACACTTATCTCAATTCACATTTAATAATAGTTTTTCCATGAATGATAATTAAGAAAAGCTTAAAAAATATTCACTCTATTTCTATTTATCTATAAAAGTTGCAATGTCCCTTTCTATATGTTATATTGAAAAAAATTAGGTCAGATTAATGCTAATTTTACTATTATGCACTTGTATTAAATAGTTTTGGGAAATAAAAATGTAATAATTTTAGATAGAGAATGGAACAAATAAATTTTGAAATAAGAAAATAGCGGTAAGGAACATCATATCCATGAGTAATTTTGGAATATATAAATAAAGTTGTATAAATTTAAAAAATTAACTAATTTTTTTTAAAATGTAGAAAGTAACTAAATATGAAGATAAATAAGGATGGAGTGAGTAATTAGTAGTAATATATTTAGTATTTTGAGGACCAAATTCTCAAATTTGGAGTTGGGTGTAAATTACTTAAATTATAGCTTTTTTAAGAAAGTATTAAATTTTATTCTTTAAAAAATAATGCAAATAATATAACTATCTAATCGAATTAACTTAATAATTTTTTAAAATATATAAAATAAGAATTAAGATTTTAATAATCCAATAAATTACTTGCCGACCGGTGCTTCCTGCGTTCCTCGTTCTCTCTCCGTGTAAAGTTTATCATTACTAGTCAAAGATCCACGGCTAAAATAAATAAATAAATAATAAATTTCTACTCAAAATTTAAACCCAATAAATTAGTTGCTAATTTACACGGGAAAGTTCAAAAAACTTGTACTAACAACAACAATAATAATAATTCAATAAATTTCTATTCAGAAAAAATTAATGGATAATGATCGACTAATTCACACAAGGATGAATATAAATAAGAAAGTGCCAAAAAAAACTTGTGTACACGCGTCGGTAGTTGGGCATTGATTAGATCATGGCGTAATATACATGTAACCACTTGTTGTTAAAAAATAATTATTAATTTAGAAAATAATTAAAAGACTTAAAATTAATTGTTAATTTAGAAAAAAAAATTAAATATTTGTCAATCACAGAAAAATAGAAGAGTAACCGAAGCTATTTTTAAGGAAAGACAGAGATATGTTAAGATAATAATTTATTGAGTCAAAAATACTTAGATTCAATTTACATCTTAATCTCAATAGCAGAAGGAAATGGGAGGAAAGATAATTGAAAATTTATCATTTTAGGATAAGTATAAAGGTGGGCAATATTGCCAAGGCAATTTTTCTCTTGCCAGATCATTATTTTTTAATGACACTTATATCCTTCACCAATCTTTCTTTCTATTTTTTTTTTTAATCCATTTTTCTTTCCTTACTCTTTTGTCTTGTTGTGGATCCCACCATTCTCTCCCACATTTCTCTCTCTTTCCATACTCCACCACCACAACCGACTCATCCATCTCCTCTATGTCCACAAGAAAAAGGAAATTTCACCAACAAAAAAAGTAAGAAGAAAGACGTCCGCCATGGGGAAGAAGACCTCAGGAGTTTGGAGCAGTGTATATTATTAAAAAAAAAATTAAGGAAGAAGATGTTGGGATGGGCAACCGAAGCAACACACAAATATATAGAAAGAAGAAAGAAAATAAATAAATAAAATATAATACGAAAATTTAACGTAGTTCGGTCTCTCAATTAGACATGCATCCACGACCCCAAAGGAAAACACTCCACTATATAATTTTTGGACGGATAAAATTACAAATCCTCACAAAATAACTCAAGGTTCAAAAATCTCCCAATTTACTAGGCTCAATGAGTTGGTATACTTTCCCTAAAACAACACTAACCTATTTATAAGGAAAACTTTCCTTAATATTTTTTAAATTATCCCATATGGTATTGAAAAAACTCAACAAATCCTCCATTTTCTCAATTTCTCAAATTACAACAGAATCTGAAAATCTAACTCTATTCCTAATCTTTGCAGTCTTCTCTATTGCTTCTTCCGTTTTACTTCATTTAAGTTGCTTCTTCAAAAAATGACTATCAAGATAGTAGATGTTTTTACTCTTCTTTCTTACTTACATAACCAGACAGTTCCCTTTATATATTTTGCGAGACTTCTCAACTCCAACATACTTGTATCCTTTTGATGTCATTACACCTAATGAAATAATATTGACACTAGAATCAGGAACATACCTTACATCAAGAAATATTTTGACTTCATCATTGTGGAGCTTAAGACGGACTCATCCAACGCCTCCAATCTTCATCTTAGAGTAGTTTCCCACGTTGATGTGGCCAAAATTTCCCAATTACAAATTATTGAATATGTCTTGGTCCTTGCAAATATGCAAGTCTGATGCAAAATCCATTATCCAATTTGAATACTTCTCATCAATAGTATTATTCGAACATCTCATTAATAATAGATCATCGCCCGTGACCATATTTGTAAAGGAATCACTTACTTTGGCCTTACCCCTCATTTGTTCTCTTAGAGCTTTTAAATCCTCTTTTATTTTTTAGCAACAACTTTGGATGTGACCAATCTCTCCACAATAATAGCACTCAAGTTCACTATTATCACTTTGGTGGGATTTTCCTCTTCCTTAATCACCTCTTCTTTTGCTTCGACTCCTCCCTCTTCTCCAACTCTCTGTAGCTAGTACTCGACTATCTTTACAATAATTTTCTTTTATCATCTGCTGATTTTCTTTTAACGACTTTGACACCTCATTCAGTTGCATTGTACTTTTTCCTGCTAGTAGTGACTACACCAATGGCGTGTAAGATTTGGGTAGAGAAGCTTACAAGAGCAATGCTTGTTCCTCATCTTCAATCTTCTCTCCTAAATTTTCAAATCGAGATATTAACTCATTAAATTTATTTATATGGTCAATAATGTTACCCCCTTCTTCCATCTTAAGCGAATATAGATCTATCTTCATCATCAAGCAATTAGTCAGTGTTTTCGATGCATGATTTTTATCTAAAGTTTCCCACATCTTCTTAGGTGATGTACCATTCAACACTGTAACTTTAATGTGTGGAGCCAATGCTGAACGAATAGTACTGACCACCCTTCTCTAAATGATACTCCAAGCTAAATCCTTCATATCTTATGGTTTCTCATCTTCTAATGTAGAATCAAGACCCTGCTGCACTAAGTAGTCTTGAGTTGTGCATTGCCAAAGAGTGAAATCAATCTTTCCATCAAACAATGGAGGTAAAATCTCATTATTCATATATGTGATATTTAAAGAATCCATAATAAAATATCTTACCTCCACGTGACACAAAAAAATTACCTCTTACTCAGAACTGCTGATGAAGCACCTCCTACTCCTTTCTCTCCTCCTTAAACCCGAACCTTGCTCTTCTCCTAAGCCGGAACCTTTGCCATTCTCCCAAACCGGAACCAGACTCTGATACCACTTGTTGGGATGGGCAATAGAAACAACACACAAATATATAAAAAGAGGAAAGAAAATAAATAAATAAAATACAACACGAAAATTTAACATGGTTTGGTCTCTCAATTAGACCTACATCCACGACCCCGAAGAGAAACACTCCACTATCTAATTTTTGGAAGGACAAAATTACAAACCCTCACAAAATAACTCAAAACCCAAAAATCTCCCAATTTACTAGGCTCAATGAGTTGGTATACTTTCCCTAAAACAACACTAACTTATTTATAGGGAAAACCTTCCTTACTCTTTTTTAAATTGTCACATGTGGGATTGAGAAAAACTCAACAAAAGATGATGTTGGCAATGGAGAATTAGACACCAAGGCTTGGAGTAGGCAAGAATTAGGAGGGAAAAAAAATATGTATGTTGGTTATGGATTGACACCTGGGTCGGCCTGCACGGTTTCGGACCGTGCCGGGCCGAGCCCGAGGACCGGCTTGTGTTGCAGGCTGGTCCCTAAGATTGGCACGGCCCAGGCCCTTGGCCCATGAGGCCCGCGGGCTGGGCAAGCCGACCTGTGGGCTTATTCTTTTTTTTTCCTCCTACTTAATTCAATTAAAATTTTTTATATTCAACTGTTTTATAATTTTTTTTATTGTTACTTAAATAACATAATTTTTTAAAATTATAAAAAGCTACCTTGAAGTGGTGGAGAGTTTAGCTTGGAGCCCTACCTATTTTATTAATTAATAAAATAAAGATTATAAGAGAGGGACTTGATATCTAAACCTCTTAAAAATATTACAATGATTAAAATTTAAAAATAGAATAAATATCTTAAAAATAAAATTAAATACATAATATTATTTATCCTAAATTCATAATTACAAGAATACTAAACTAACTAGTTGGTTCACCCCAACCATCATCTGAGTCCTCATCAATAATCAATAATCCACGAATTAGCCGTCTTATCTTCGGCTGCAAACCAACCACTACAACACATTAACATCTCCAAAGTTTGAGGAGCCAATCGAAATCTTCTTTCATCGATTGTTCGAGTGCTCTCACTGAAGACGCTTTCCGATGGCACTGTAAAGACTGGTGTTGTCAAAAAATCACGTGTCATTTTAGATAAAATGGGGTATTGACTTACATGAGCCTTCCACCAACCACAAATATCAAAATGTTGATCTTTATTTTCCACCAAGGGTTGCATCTCATAAATTGCCATCTCGTTGTAAATGGTAGACGATCTTTTTTTACGTTTCATAATACCCTATAGATTAAATATTGATAAAATTGAAGAGGTAGATATTCGTAGAGATTGAAAATGACTGCAAGATGATGATGAAGCTTGCCTACTTAAACTAGGAGAACTAAAATAGAAGACTCAAACTTATACAAATTATACATGTCAAATAGAGCTTTAGCCGTTTTATCTTTTATATCTTTTATCATACATTGTCTAAGTGTTTGAAATTCATCAAAATCTAATGTTTCATATAAATATTCAATAATAATATGAAATCCAACTTTTTTTACTCGAGGATCCATACACAATGCCAAACAATATAAAATAAGAATATCTTCATAATATTTTTTATATTTTTCAAACATACTTCTCATAAAATAACCATATAGGGAATGATCCATATACTCATAAAAAAATATGTATTACCTTAGCAAGTGTTGGAAGAATATGATAAGTAATGGGATAATAAAATCCTGATAAAAGTTCAATGACTTCTTTGAAAGTAAATAAAAATGTTGAAAGTGCAGTACAATTTTCAAAATGAGTTTCAGTTAGTGGAGATTGAAAATTATTACTATTACAAAATTCAATAAGTTAGTTTTGAAAATGTATAACACTTTCAAACATATCTAAAGTTGAATTCCACCTAATTTTACAATCTAATCTAAATTTTTTAAAAGATACTCCTTGTTCTCGGCATAATGCCTTAAAATTTTATTGCCTAGTTGGGAAGGTTTTAATAAATAAAATAATATTTCTAGTTATATTAACAATATCATCAATATATTTATATCCTTCCTTAACACACAAATTAAGTATATAATAAGCACACCTAGTATGAAATAAAATATCATATAACATAGGATTCATAATATTTTTTAAAATTGTTATGGCGGAATCATTATTTGAAGCATTATCTAAAGAAATAGAAATAATTTTATTTAAAATCCTATATTCACGATATGTTTGAAGTAATCATTCTAGTTATACTACTACCTACATGAGGATATTCAAATAATTTAAAACAAATAGTTCTTTTTTGTACTAATCAATCATGATCTATCCAATGACATGTAATGCACAAATAAGACTCATTAGTAATTGCAATCCAACCATCACAAGTAAGAGTAAATTTCCAATTACAAGAATCAAACATAGTAATTAGATACTCTTTCATTTCTTTATATATCTTTATTATATCATGTTTTAACATTGTTATAGAAATTCTTTTCCATGCTGGTTGACAATTATTTTGCATATATTGTTCATAATGTAGATTTTCTGTGAAATAAAAGGTAATTTAGTTTGAACAATAATTTTAGCAAATCCATTTCTATTTTTTCTATGATCATATTGAAAATTACCAATAATTTAACCTCCTGTAGTACGTATTTGTTGTTGTTTAAGTAGGTTTTTTAACCAATTATTATGTGACATTTTCATATGTCTAACTAATATTCCTGTCTCTCCTCCCTTCTTATGTGCATATACCACCCTACAAATTTTACATGTTACTCTATCATTATCATTATCCTTTTCAAAAATATTTCAAACCATAGATGTTTTTGCTTTAGCTATAACATCCGTTATTTCAACATCATCCTCACCTATATTAGATTTGTTAAGATTAATTGTTGGAGTTTGTTGTAATTGTAAAACACTAACGCTAGGCTTACTAGGACCTTCATTTTCATTACTTATTTCATTATTTATTAAATTCAAGGCTGGATCTATATTAAAATCAAAATGTGCAGATGATTGTGATGAAGAAAAATGATGATATTGATTTAGATACATTATTTCTTCAAAAAAAATAAGCAATTAAAATTCAAATAAAAGTTAAAAAAATGAAGTATTAACAAATAATGAAATAAGAGAATTGAAATATATAAATAACAAATTAACTTAAAAATTAAATAAATAACTAAAACAAATAAATAATTAATAAAGCTAAAAAATAAGAATGTAAAATTAAAAAATACTAACTCGTTGATGACAAAGAATAACAATACTTTGTGGAGCTTTTTACTTCTTGTATCCACTATTCCGCTACTTAACAATCTTCCAAAATATGAAGACATTCTTGAAGAATTGAAAAAGTACACTACAAGAAAAATGCACTTTAGCGACGGCTTTGTTACCGTCGCTAATTTGCGACGGAATAGCGACAGCAAACAAAAATTTTTAATTTAAATTTATTTTTTAAAATTTTGTCAGAAGCCATAGCTAATCCCTCACTAATTAGCGAGGGATTAGCTATGGTAAATGAAATTAACACTAATACTAATTAATTGTTCAAATGACGTAGTTAATCCCTCGCAAATTAGCAAGGGAGTAGCTACAGCTTCTTGTCCCTCGCCAAGAATAACAATACTTTGTGGAGCTTTTTACTTCTTGTACCCACTATTTCGCTACTTAACAATCTTCCAAAATATGAAGACATTCTTGAAGAATTGAAAAAGTGCACTACAAGAAAAATGCACTTTAGCGACGGAAATTAGCGACGGCTTTGTTACCGTCGCTAATTTGCGACGGAATAGCGACGGCAAACAAAAATTTTTAATTTAAATTTATTTTTTAAAAATTTGTCAGAAGCCATAGCTAATCCCTCGCTAATTAGCGAGGGATTAGCTACGGTAAATAAAATTAACACTAATACTAATTAATTGTTCAAATACCGTAGTTAATCCCTCGCAAATTAGCAAGGGAGTAGCTACAGCTTCTTGTCCCTCGCTAATTAGCGAGGGATTAGATACGGTAAATGAAATAAACACTAATACTAATTAATTGTTCAAATGCCGTAGTTAATCCCTCGCTAATTAGCAAGAGATTAGCTACGGCTTCTTGTCCCTTGCCAATTAGCGAGGGATTAGATACGGTAAATGAAATTAACACTAATACTAATTAATTGTTCAAATGTCGTAGCTAATCCCTCGCTAATTAGTAAGGGATTAGCTACGGCTTCTTGTCCCTCGCTAATTAACAAGGGATTAGCTACGACATACGTAATTAGAAGTTACACTAAATTAATTGAAAATGTCGTAGCTAATCCCTCGCTAATTAGCGAGTGATTAGCTACGGTATCGTAATTAACACTAATACTAATCATTGTCGTAACTCATCCCTCGCTAATTAGCAAGGGATTAGCTACAACTTATTGTCCCTCGCTAATTAGCAAGGGATTAGCTACGGCTTCAGAATCCCTCGCTAATCCGTTGCAAATCCCTCGCTAATCTGTCGCTAATTTATAAAAAAAATACTATATAATTAATATAAAGAACAAAAAATCACAAGAATATCAATAGCCTAGTGGTGGAGCACGTGCTCCCCCACAACAAGGACGCGGGTTCGAGCCCCGTGTCCGACATAATCTCAAAAAAATATCTGGCGGGTCGGGTCGGTGGTCGGGCCGAATCGGTTACGCCGGGTCTTGACTAATTAATTTTTTTTAAATAAAATTCGTCTATCGTCGCTAATCCGTTGCTATTTAGCGACGGATTAGCGACGACCTTAATTACAAATTTAATTATAAATATCATTACTTAATATCCGTCGCTATTAGCGACGGATTTTTGGCCCGTCGCTATTTGCGACGCCAGTCTTAGCGAGGGTAAGAATCCGTCGCTAATCCGTCGCTAAACTCAATTAGCGACGAATTTGACCGTCGCTAAATTGTTATTTTCTTGTAGTGATATTACATAAAAATAAATTCTATTCTAAAACTTTTTGTAGAGAAAATGAAGAAATTTGAGAATTATGAGAGAAAAATTAATGAAAATTAGAGATTTTGTGAGAATTGAAGAGTGTTTGATGAGTTTTGGGTTGAATTTGGAGGTATTTATAGAGTTTTAGAGATTAGAATATAGAATATAACCGTTAGGGACTAAAATATTAAAAAAAAACATTTCGGCCGTTTTTGAGGCTGAAATGCAATAAAAAAAAAGGAAAGAGCCGTTGGGTAACGGCTCTCGGCCCGTGGACCCCTGGCCCGGACTGGCCCTAGGCTCGGCCCGGTGTACAATGGCCGGTTCGGCTCCGGTTCGGCGGGCTGAACCGGTCCACTAGCCATTACTAGCTATGGAGAAGCTTGCAACACTGCAGAAATTTTTGGAAATTTCTTATTTCCCATCACAACCGCAACGGAATCGTTGTTCTCTTCTCTATTCCAATTTTCTTTTTCTTCTCTCTAATTCTCTCTCCTCCCTCAAACCCACCATGCTATCTCCCTCCTTGCTCTTCTTCTCTTTCTCCATCCCTCACTTCTTTATTCCTACAATTCTCATCTCTCAAAATATTTTGTAAGGATAAACGGAAAATTTTTGGCAGAATTCGATAAGGAACATGAAAGATGAAGAGGATTTGGCCAATGAAGCACTAATTTCAAATTTCTCCACCATAAATTCAATTTTCTTTTCATATCTTTCTTCTCCAATGCACATAATTTCATATACATACATCCCACTACCAAATTTCAAGGCTAAACCCCACAGTTAGATGAGGAGAAGAATTTATTGCTAGAATAAGAGTAAATATAAGATACTAGAAGAAAGTAAGAACAAAAGGCATGAAAAGGAGAGACTACCGTTATTATCGTATTAATTATTATCGTCAAACATGCTCTCATCTTCAAACTCGTATTATTATCGTCAATCTTTAACTTTAAAGGTGAGAGAAACTTGCTTCTGTCTCCTCTCTTCCACAACCATTAAAAAAAGTTTTAAACATATCACGATCGATAATATATAGAATGAAGGAAATAGATCACCTCTTAATTATTGAGGTGACTTCATAGTTCGCATCGTAAGATTTCTCTCCGATTAGTGGCTTTCATTTCTTTATTTGCATATGATTTGTGACGAATAGAACAAAACAAAAGAAACGGCAGAAAGATTATTACTTTATGTAAATGGATTAAGATTTCTATATGCAATTATTTGAATATTCAAATCAATTAAAAGAAATAAATAATCTCCTAACGGCCTTTTTAACTTTGTTGCCTTCTTGCAATGTAGTATTATTATTATTTTTTTAAAGGATTGATTAGGACTTGTTACCTTAAGAGTCAAGCCTTAAGCTTAGAACACCATGCTTGAGAGGTGCCTTAAGCCCCCGTTCGGGAAAAAAATAATAAAAAATTGTGGTTTATTCTTTATATAATAAATAGACATCTAAAGGGATCCAATGGGGAGTATTATGAATATATTAGTGAAAACTCCACTAATTAGTGGAAGCTCCACTAATTATGGATTTATGTGAACTATTAGGGAATTAGTTGAAGCTTCACTAATTAGTGGAAGTTCCACTAATTATGAATTTTTATGGATATCCATCATTTAGTGGAGACACCACTAATTAAAATTAGTAAAAGATGATATATTCCACTAATTAAGAGCTCTATAAATATAGCTAGTCTCTAAGCTTGTAATACACCATCATTTTGTGAAAGAAAGAATTGTGATTGTGAGAGAAAATTGTGAGAGAAAGAAAGAGAGAGAGAGATTTGAAGAAATTCTTGTGTAAAGAATAGATAGAATTTTATTAGTGTGTAGTGTGTAGATTTTTTTTTTTGTTCTAACACTACCCAAATTTTATAACAGGTTTACTATTATCGTATTTTTTTTTATGTGTAAGGGAAGTAAAATTTCCTCATTTTATTAAGTTTGCTATTATATCAATGATATTTATTATTTTTATAATTAAAAATTATCAAATAAAAATATTTTTATCTTTTAACATTATTTTCTAACCCCTCCAAAATTGAAGATGAAGATTTGTAAAGATGGAGAGGAGCCACTCCCAATTTACTTCCACATTTATCTCTGATTAAACAGGACGTATTTTCCTATTTACTTCTAAACTTACTTCTAGGAATTTTCATTATTTGATTTAAATCGAAAAATTAAACTAAATTATTGACAATTTTAGTTTTCAGTTCGGCTTTAATGTAATTTGATTTGATTCAATTTGATTTTAAATTTTATATAAAAATTTGATTTGGTTTGATTTTTTATTTTTCAAAATAAAAAATTAAAAATTTGAAATTACATTTTTAATTAAAATATTAATTCATTATTTATTTTTTTTAATTTTTCGATTCGATTTCAATTATTTTGCTTCAATTCGATTAAAATTCTATTTCATTTTGTTTGATTTTATAAAAATTTCAATTCGATTTCATTCAAAATTTATAAAATCGAAATTGTAAATTAAAAATCCAACCAAAAACTAAATGAATAGTCCTACTTACTTCTCCATTTCTCTTAGTACGCCCTCCATATTATGACAATTGTCCAATAATCTTATTAATAGTCCACATCAAAATTTTCTATTCATATTTTTTAACACTAGTGAGAGAAAATTTTATTATTCTTATCTTAACCTTCCAATTATTGTAATGTAATAAACGAATGATTGACCCAAATTTTGCTATATAAGATATTTTATTTTAAACTTTTGTTTTATGTGCAAAATATTGATCTTTCTACTATGTTCTCAGTCAAAATTCACTGTTGAAAACTTTATAAAATTTTATGTGGAAGGAGTTAAATCCACATCCCTATAATCTAAGAGCTTGTTTGATAATTTAATTAATTACTTAAAATTAATTAAGTATTTATTTTATTAAGTATATTTAATAAATATTAATATTAAATATTTAATTAATTAAGTGTATTTGATAATAAAATTTTGTTATTATTTAATTAATTAAAACGTACTGAAATTTTATTATAAAATTTAAATAAATTAAAATTTATTTAAATTTAAAATTTAAATATGTTAAATACTTATTTAATTATTAATATTTTTTATATTTAATCTAAATTATAATAAAATATAGTGTAAAAATAAATTACAAATAATTCAAACTTCAAGTTTTAAAGTTCAATACTTAAATATTCAAATTTAAGTTTTATTAAACGATTTGTAAATCAACATCCTTAAGTTACAATTACTTTGTGAGATCATTATTACCCTTATACTCTTCTATTCTCAAATTATTAATTTTTAATTCTTAAACTACACCTTTAAATTTTTATTTTTTTTTTAAAATCGCCTTCACGTAGCGTTGTTTCATAACTTAACGGGTTCAAAGTTCGAAGGGAATTAGCATAGAGGAAGGATTTCAAGGATTCAGAAATATAAGAAGAGTCAATATAAGTTTTTTAATTATTAAAAAATAATTTAGGAATTAAAATATTTAATAGTTTGAGAATGAAATAGTTAAAAGTTAGTAATGACCACACAAAGTAATTATAATTTAGAGAGTGAATTTACACTATATTTGGTTCATAAAGGAGGAAGGAGGGGGGAAAAGAAAGTTCCATCAAACGAAGTAAATATAATTTACTTTCGTTTTATTTGGTTGGATGAAAAAAAAACAAATAATCATTTACATTCTAATCTGTCCAAATTTAGATAGACTATTTTGTTAACGTGTGGAGGGAAAGAGCTCTCCCTCTTAATTTTCTTCTCTTCCATCTTTTTTAACCCAATGATGTAAATTATCCATTTATGTCTAAATTTATATCCCTTCCATTTTTCCTCTCTCTTTTCACTCCAACCAAACATACTTTTAAATTTTAAGAGGATGAATTTAGTCTCTTCTTTTTTTTTTTTTTTATGTTATTTGAAGGAAAAAAGTTTTTTTATTTTTTTCCAAAACTCTTTTCTGTTTTTTTCCATCTTTCTTGTTTTACATCAGAAAATTATAAAATAAATGTATCTGCTAAAATGAAAGAGGATATGGGAAGAGATGAAGGCATATAAAATAAAAAATTAAATAAAATATTTTGCATAATAAAAATCTTTTTTACTACGAGAAAAAAAAACCGAAATTAAGGTTAACTATATATTTATCAAATTGAAATAATTAAAAGTCTCACTAGGATCAAGTTTTTGCTCTTAACTAATATTAAAAGACACTTATCACATTATTGAAAAAATAGAAATGATTTATAATAGATAGAATTCTAATCCATGATTAGCCTCATTTTTATGAATATATTGTGAATTAGTAGAGAATTAGTGGAAACTCTACTAATTATAAATTTTTATGGATATTCATCATTTAGTGGAAACACCACTAATTCATATTAGTGAAAAATTATGTATTCCACTAACTAAGAACTCTATAAATAGAGCTATTCTCTAAACTTGAAAAATACCATAATTTTGTGAAAGAATTGTGATTGTGAGAGAAAATTGTAAGAGAAAAGAAAGAGAGAAATTTGAAGAAATTCTTGTACAAAGAATAATTATAAATTTCTTATTGTGTAGATTTTATTCTACCACTACCAAAATTTCATAACACGTTATCAGCACAAGTCTCTGTCGTTACAAAAGCCAAAAGACTAAAACACGAGTCTCTACTGTTACACAAGCCAGAAGATAGGTACACATTATTGATCCCTATGGCTAATCTGACTAAACTCAAATTTGTAACCCTTGATATTTCGAAAAACAATTATATGTTATGGATTCTCGATGCAGAAATGCATCTAAATGCTGAAGGTTTTAGTGAAACTATTTAAGAAAATAATAGTGCATCTGCACAACAAAAGGCCAAAGCTTTTATTTTTATCCGTCGTCATATCGACGAAAATTTGAAAATAGAATATCTTACCAAAAAAGATCCATATTTCCTGTGAGTAAATTTAAAAGAAAATTTTGACCACCTAAAGATGGTCGTACTACCCACTACACAGTATGAATAGTTGCACCTGAGGTTGTAAGATTTTAAAACCGTAAATAAATATAGCTTCGCGATATATAAAATTACCTCTCAGTTAAAATTATGCGAAGAAAAAGTTACTGATGAAGATATGTTGGAAAAAACATTCTCTACCTTTCATACATCGAATATTGTCCTACAGCAACAATATCGAGAAAAATGGTATACAAAATTTACAAATTTAATTACTGCCCTCCTCATTGCAGAGAAAAATAATAAGTTATTATTAAAAAATCATGAAGCCAGACCAACAGACTCAACAGCACTCCCAAAAGTGAATGTTGTTGGCTCCAGCAGAAGCCATCATTATAATCGTGGCCATAGCCGTGGTTGTGGCCATGGTCATGGTTATGGTCATGGATACGCTCGATATTTCCCTTATCACGGTCATAATCAAGTTGTGAGAAATACTAACCACCTGAAATGGAACAGAAAAGATAATAAGGGAAGAGAAAAAGAAATGGAAGAAAAATATGATGATACATGTTATAGATGTAGCATGAAAGGTCATTGATCACGTAACTGTCGTACGACCAAGCATTTAGTGAAATTATATCAAGTTTCACTGAAAAAGAACAATAAAAATGTTAAAGCAATTTTTTCTCAACATCCAGTGAATGATGTTGAGGATGATGATATTGATCCTGAAGATCTTAATATCAATATTACCTATATGGATGTATCGGATTTTTTTGAATACCCAGACGGTAGGATAGACCATTTAATTGGTGATGGCAATGTCCAGAAGAACTAATGCCTCATCCTGATATGTTTGACTTTTTTATTATATTCTAATAATATTTACATTTGCATATATATATTTTTGTTCAGATGACTGTTGTTAATGATGATGTATGTATTATTGATAGTGGAATTATACACACCATATTAAAAAATGAGAAATATTTTTCTTATATCAAAATTGGAGAAATAAATATTTATACAATAAACGGTAGTACAAATGTGATTGAAGACTCCGAAGAGCTAGTATATTGTTGCCTGAAGAAACAATAATTACTATTGATAAGGCACTATTTTCCTCAAAATTCAGAAGAAATTTATTGAGTTTTAAAAATATCCGCAGAAATAGGTATCATGTTGAAACAAATGAGGAAAATGGTATTGAATATCTTTATATTACTCAAATTAATTTGGGTAAGAAATCTGTATTAGAAAAACTGCCATCTTTTTCTACTAGCCTATATTTTGTAAAAATACGTATAATTGAAATTCATCATCTCGTAAACCAGAAGTTTACTAATTTTACTATTTTTAGCATTATGGCATGACTGGTTGGATCATCCGGGATCGACCATGACGAGAAGAATAATTGAGAATACACATGGTCATCCATTGAAAAATAAAAAGATATTGACATCTGAAAAATTCTCATGTGCTGCATGTTCCCTAGGAAAATTAATTGTTAGACCATCACCAATAAAAGTAGGAAGTGAAAGTCCTACATTTCTTGAACGGATTTACGGAGACATTTTGTGACCTATTGATCCACCATGTGGACCATTCAAATATTTTATGGTCTTAATTGATGTATCATCCCGATAGTCACATGTGTGTTTATTATTTACTCGCAATCTGGCATTTGCGAGATTACTTGCTCAAATAATTAAATTACGAGCATAATTTTTTAACCATCATATGAAAAATATCCGTTTGGATAATGCTAGTGAATTTTCATCACATGCTTTTGATGCATATTGCATGTTAATTGGGATTAATATTGAACATCCTGTCGCTCATGTTCATACACAAAATGGTTTTGCTGAATCTTTTATTAAAAGATTAAAATTAATTACTTGACCATTATTAATGAAAACAAATCTCCCAACATCTGCCTGGGGACATACTATTTTACATGTTGCAGTACTTGTACGTGTAAAGCCAACTAATTATCATAAATTCTCTCATTTACAATTGGCTTTTAATTCAGAACCAAATATTGCTCATTTAAAAATTTTTGAGTGTGTTGTATATGTTCCAATTGCACTAAACTAATGTACAAAGATGGGTCCTCAAAGAAGAAAGGGGATATACGTTAGATATAATTCTCCATATATTATTAGGTATGTTGAACCCCTGACAGGAGATGTATTCACAGCAAGATTTGCTGATTATCATTTTGATAAATCATTATTCCCTAAATTAGGGGGAGAATATAAACAGTATAAGAAAGATCTTGTTTGGACAATATCATTAAATTATCTTGATCCGCGCACAAGCGCATGTGAACTTGAAGTTCAAAAGATAATTCATTTGCAAAGTATTGCAAATCAAAATGCCAAATGCTTTTGTTGACTCCAAAAGAGTTATAAAATCGCATATTCCAGTTGTAAATGTTCTATTAGAATTGAAGTTCCAATAGAACAAAATATTATACCTATAACTACTGGGTCAAAAGCATGCCAGAAGCGTGGCCGACCTCTTGGTTCTAAAGATAAAAATCCTCGAAAGAAAAGATGAGTAAATGATCCAGATAATCATATTGAAGAAAATAATGATAAAGACTAAGAGAAAATTGATGACAAAGAACCAGAAGTTGATGAAAGTAACACTGAAATTTCTATCAATTATACCACTTCCGGATGAAGTTGGAATCAGATATAAATAATTACTGATAATATATTTGCATATAATATATCTCTCGATGTTATACAGGATAATGATGATCCTGAACCAATATCAGTTGATGAATGTTGACATAGAAAAGATTGGCTACAATAGAAAGATACGATTCAATCGAAGTTAAATGCACTGAAACAACGTGAAGTCTTCAGACCTGTAATCCGAACACCAAAAGGTATAAAACCTATTGGCTACAAATGGATATTTGTGAGAAAGCGCAATGAAAATAATGAAATCATACGATATAAAGCACGATTAGTAGCCCAAGATTTTTCACAAAGACTAAATATTGATTATGATGAAACTTATTCACCTGTTGTTGATGCTATTACACTTCGATATCTTATCAGTTTAGCAATACATGAAAAGATAGATATGCGCTTATTAGATGTTGTCACTGCTTACTTGTATGAAAATTTAGAAAATGATATTTACATAAAAATCCCTGAAGGATTTCGTATGCCCGAAGCATATAAACATTATCCTCATGAAAATTACTCCATCAAATTGTAGAAATCATTATATGGCCTGAAGTAATTTGGGCGCATGTAATTCAATCTTCTTAGTGAATATTTATTGAAAGTGGGATTTAAAAATGACCAGGTATGTCTATGCATTTTTATTAAAAAATCTAGTTCTAAATTTGTGATATTAGCTATATATATTGATGATATTAATCTTATTGGAACTCCTGAAGAGCTCCAAGAAATAATTGATTATTTAAAAAGAGAATTCAAAATCAAAGATTTTGGTAAAATCAAATTTTACCTTAGTTTACAAATTGAACATCTAGAAAATGGAACATTTATTCATCAATCAACATATACAGCAAAAGTTCTAAAAAGATTTTATATGGGCAAAGCACATCCATTGAGTATTTCAATGATCGTCCGGTCATTAGATGTGAATAAAGATCCTTTCCGACCTCAAGAAGATGATGAAGAACTCCTTGGTCCTAAAGTACCATATCTTAGTGCAATTGGTGCATTAATGTATCTTGCTAATAATACACGACATGATATTACCTTTGTTGTCAATTTAATAGTAAGATTTAGTTCTTCACCAATACGACAACATTGGAATGGAATTAAACAAGTCATTCGATATCTCCAAGGTACAATTGATCTCGAATTATTTTATTCAAATAAAACCAGTCCAACATTGATAGATTATGCAGATGCTGGTTATTTATCTGATTCACATAAAGCACGTTCTCAAACGGGCTATCTATTTACATGTGGAAATACTACTATATCATGACGTTCTATAAAACAATCTATAGCAGCTACTTCTTCAAATCATACTGAAATTATAGCCATTTATGAAGCAAGTCGAGAATGTGTATGGTTAAGATCAATGATTCATTATATCCGAGAAAATTGTAGATTATCATCTATCAGAGATATTCCAACTCCTCTTTATGAAGACAATGAAGCTTGCATAGCTCAATTACGAGGAGGATATATTAAAGAAGATCGGATAAAACATATTTCACCAAAATTTTTCTTTACTCATGAACTCTAGAAGAAATGTGAAATTGATATACTACAAATTCGGTCATGTGATAACCTCGCAGATATTTTCACAAAGACTTTACCGACTGTAACATTTATGAAGTTGAGATATAAAATTGGTATGTGTCGGTTCAAAGATTTAAAGGAATCAGAGGGAGTAATAAACAGACATATCGAATAGTGTACTCTTTTTCCTTCACTATATTTTTTTTTCACTGGGTTTTATCTAGTAAGATTTTAACGAGGTATATTTTTTATGTAATGAATGGACATCCAAGAGGGAGTGTTATGAATATATTGTGAATTATTAGAGAATTAGTAGAAGCTCCACTAATTATGAATTTTTATGGATACTCATCATTTAATAGAGACACCACTAATTCATATTAGTGGAAAATTATGTATTCCATTAAGTAAGAGTTCTATAAATAGAGTTATTCTCTAAACTTGAAAGATAACATAATTTTGTGAAAGAATTGTGATTGTGAAAGAAAATTATGAGAGAAAAGAAAGAGAGAAATTTAAAGAAATTCTTGTGCAAAGAATAATTATAAATTTCTTATTATATAGATTTTATTTTACTATTACCAAAATTTCACAACACACAAGTGTTTGTGTGGAGAATTTGGGACTGCACAAATGAGGATAAAGTTAAGTATTAACCTTTAAATGCCATTGTCCTTATCCACCATTTTTGCATTTTTGTTTATAACTTTATTCACCACTTTAGTTTTTTTTTTTTAACAAATATTTTCACCTTTTACACAAATTTTCGTATCACTTTTGATAAAGTTTGTTGGGTAAAGCTGCATGTCAACATCTAAAGGACTCGTATGACTCGCATCTTCTTATGCGACGGTGGTACAACAGTCACAATTATGAAGAATTGCTTCTTTCCTACTTTCTTTGTTTTTTTTTTTTTTTGATAATTAAGTGATAAAGAGATTATTGGACTTTCTAGCCAGTTCTTTACATATTTTGTTTAGAATGAAATGATAGTACTCCCATCCACATCAATCAAATGAAAAAAATATCTTTTAAAATATCTTTTAAAATGATAAAAATTAAAAAGATTGAATTATTTATTTTGAACACATTAACTAAATAAAATAAAAATAAATTATTTAATACTCAAAAGAAATAAAAATACACGCCCCTCTCCCTCTCAAAAAATTCTAACATAGATTACTGGTCCATAGACTAAATGCATTAATAACTTGTACAATATGCAATATAAGTTATACAATACAACTCACTAATACACTTAGTCTACTGATTCATAATCCATGTAAAAATTACTCCTTAACTATAAATGGAGCAATTCTTACATAGACAATAAACCAATAGACTAAATGCATTAATAAATTATATCGTACAATTTGTATTACATACTGTATAGATTATTAATACAATTAATCCATACATTGGTCCATGTTAAAATTTTTCCCATAAGTGGGCATGTACACCGTGCCTAACCCCTTACCCTACAATAGCCCCAATATTTAACGATGAGATCAAAAAGCAAACCATAAAACACAAGTTATTATTTCATATTAACTCAAAAGGTCGGAATAAAAATTGCAAGTTCGTGCAAATCACATCTCAGAAGGAGAAAACACACACAAAGGAATACACAGCATATAAGGTATCATTTCCAGAGGTATATACTTTTCGTTCTTCTGGATGCTCTTATTCTAGGACACACACAGAAGTACAGAGTGATCATCACCACCAGTGCTTTGAAAACACTCTCAGAAGAATACGTGATGGGTTGAAAAACACGATTAGATTTAGCAATGTTTAGTGCAGAAGCATCGGCGACGGAAGCCTCGGCAGTGGCCACCGGGAAAGCCTTCGGTCTGGCAGACAGCAGCACAGTTGGACCTCCTGATACACAACCCCTTGAAGCGGTGGCTCGGCGACTCGCATATCCTTGCCTCTGCGGCCATAGGACCCATGTTTGCAACTGAGAAAAACCGAAAAACAATCAAGATAAGATAACAATCATGGGATCATTTCCATATTCTTTTTACGCTGAACAAAAGAAAACCAGTTCCACATTTGCTTTAAAAAGCATCGTTAACCATGAAGAAAACTACTGATAATGAGATGTTGGCATCAAAGAGGGATATTACCATTCGCCATGACAAGCACTAAGAGGAGAATCACTGTTGCGAACAAGCTCATGAAGCTTCTCATCTTGTGTGTGTACGTTTGTGTGAGCGAGTGAGAGAAGAGAGAAATAGAGAGAGAGACTGATTTGCAAGGAGAGCATTAGCGAGGTAGGTCCATTTATAGAGCAAGTGTTTGACGGATTTGGCAAAACCTAGGGATGTTAAATCGATTTTTTGTTCGGTTTCGTTTTTTAAATTTGATTTTTTAAATTATTTTTTTAAAATCGAATCAAATTAAAATTTAAATAAAATCGATAAAATCCAATCGAAATAATTTCAATTCAATTTGATTCGATTCGATTTTAGACCAAATTTGAATACTTCTTTAGTAGATTCATTAACATAATATAAATTTAAACCAAAATAAATAAAATTTAATATAAATTATAATTCAAATCTAATTAAAATGTAATAGAAATTAAAGTTCAAATATTTTAAAGATTTGGACCATACATTTTATTAAAAAAATATGATCACGGTTGCAAATTATAAAGATGAAAATTTTAAACTCAATTATTCATAAATTTATTTTAGACAAAATCAAATTAAATTGAACCAAAATCATCGAAATCGAATAGAAATTTTTTAAAAAATCATAATTTATAAAAATAATTAATTAATTAATGAACAATATTTTAATATTAATTAGATATTTTGAATTTTAAAAATATAATTTGATTTTTTAATTTTTTAATTTAAAAAATTATATAAATTCTAAAATCAAATTCAATCATATTTTATTTAAATCAAATCAAAAATTGAAATTAGAATCCATTGGATTCGATTTTCCAGTTTAAACAAACCTGCAACTGTGAATGGACAATCGACAAAAAATGAAGTGACAGATCTCTAATGAGTCACACTACTCAGCGTGCACTAACTACGGCGGTTGCTTTTTTGTCTTTTTCTTTTTTTTTTTTTTAATATTTTGGTTTAAGAAAAGGAGAGAAAAGAAAAAAGTTTACCATTGTCTGATTTTTAAATTATTTATGTCACAATTATATACACACATCGGCCAAGATTATAAGTTGAAATTATTCTCATTTCAAATTAAAATAATTTTATATTTTAAAATTTATTATATACTCAAAACTCATTATAATCATTCTCTTTAACTTCACTTAAATTTTATATCTACCTCTCATATTTATTATTTTTTTATTATATTCATTCAATCTAATTTTTAAATATTTAAGAAAATATACTTTTATTTAAAAAATTAATTAATATATGTGGTTTATTTTAAATTATCTTAATTTCTTTCTTTGATCACGATAGTCAAATCCTTCTTTGATGCATGTATATGTAATTGATGCATTCATATTAGCACCAGTGACAAAGTTAGAGGTACGCACAAAGCAAAAACTTATAGTTAGAGGACAATTTGTATAAGGAATAATGTTATAATTTTTAAATTTTTTTTGAGTGAGTAAAATATAAAATTTTAAAAGATTTTTTAAAATATTCTTCCTCTTCCCCCTAACTCTGTCCCTAGCTTGGGGGAGGGAAGGGACTTTCTCTTAGAATTTTTTTTTTTTTGTAAAGATCTTTTCAATTTCATTTTTTCATTTTTTAATTTTTTTAAAAACATATAATATTATCTTCTAATATTTCTTTTCGTATACTTTATTAATCAATTCACAATTTCTAATTTCAGTCTGTAGTTAACATATCTATTCAATTTGAGACATAACTATATTTGAGATGGGAAACTATCATTATAACTCCTTAGAACACTAAATATACATATATTTGCCTATATAAAAGTTTTTTACTCATAAATTATTATCGAAGATAAATTTAAATTAAATGACTACATGTTAATTAACGATCCTTATATTCAATGTAAATTTTTTGAATAAAAGTGTAGTCAATGTGGTGATTTACCCCCACAAAAACAAAAACCAAAACCAAAAAGTACTCAATGTGGTGGATCTGTTTCGGTTTATGCTTTTGAAGCATACCAGAGACCACATGCATAGCCTGCATAAAGTGTTATGCATAATCTATGAAAATAATTGTGTCGAGGTGTGAACTTAGTATTTTTGGAGTCATATTCTCTCTACGGCTCCTGTTTGTTTCTTGTTTTTTTATCAGTGTCGGTAGGTAAATTTCAAAATCACGTGCTCCTGTTTACACTTATATAACAAAGTAGTAGCTTTATTTCCTTCTTTTTTAACTTTCCAAATTGTTGATGTAACCTTCTTATCTCATTGTTTTGTCCAAATGCTTTATTTGATGCTTCGGTTGAAATAACAACTCAAAAATAATATGTATAACTCGTAATTTAATTTTTTTTTCATAATATAGTATATTAAGATGGATATCTTTATTTCACTAGAGTTTAGTTTGATTGGACTATTTTGTAGAAGTAAATAAAGAGGAAAAGTAAATATGAATAATTTATCTCGTTTGGTTGGATATAGATGTGGAGGGAAAGTAAATCAGGAGGGATATACTCCCCCTCCACATCAGCACTTCCTCTCCTCCCAATTTAAAGGGATTGAGAGAGAGAAAATAAAGTGGGAGTAATAATGACAATATTATTACATTTTTAACATTAAAAATTTTAATAAAATAAAAATGATTGATAAAATAGTAAATTAAATTAATTATTCTCTCTCTTTTTTCCTCTCATTTCCTTCTTATTTTTACTCCAATCAAATAAAATAAAAATAAATACATTAATTTCTCATAATGAAAATAAAATGTGCCACTCTTCCTCCAATTTCCTTCCCCCATCCCTTCACGAACCAAACCAAGGCTGATTTCCCCTAAAGTGTATACATATGCGTGGAGAAGTATTCTGTCCTCTAGCGTTGGTTTCTATTACCTTTGATAACATTAATTTTTTAGTGAAAAAGAGTTAAATTTATATGGTAACATACTAATAAATGTTTGTGTATAAAAATAAAAAAAATAGAATTACATATAGTAAATCTTAAAAAATTATATATATATATCGTTTGCGCTAGTATACGCATATCTATGTATGAGTGCTAAACCTATAGCATTAAGCGAATTATATACAAAGTCATTGTTGTTGACCCAATGCATATTATTATTCAATAATTAAGTTCGATAGAGCAACAAAGTTTTAATTCAATGAATAGAGAATCTAAAATACACCCTTATGAGAGAAGTTTGATATTTTCATCCCATGAAACAAATGCTTTTAGCCTTTTTTATATCAGGTTAACAATAAATAAATAAATAAATATATATATATTTATAAATATATATATATAAATATATATATATATATATATATAAATGTGATACTCTAATTCTACATGGGATTAGGGTGAGATGTGTGTATGGTATATAAGAATGGGCCTAAGTATTCATTGTCAACTTGGAATATCCATTTTGGCTCAACGAGAACGGCGGCCAAGTAGTTGACCGTGGGTGCTACCAGACCCATAGTCGCGCTCCCGGGTCTGCGAGCACGGAGCGTGACATTTGATATCAGAGTAGGTAACCGGCCCCGATATGGGAACTAATAGAATTATATGCCGCCTAGTTGGTCTTGGGTTTGACCCCTAAAGTATGGGTCCAGTGAGGACGCTTGGGCTTAAAGGAGGGGTGAATGTGATACCCCAATCCCACATGGGATTGGGATAAGATGTGTGTATGGTATATAAGAATGGGCCTAAGTACTCATTATCAACTTGGAATATCCATTTTGGCTCAGCGAGGATGGCTGCCAAGTAGTTGACCGTAGGTGTTGCCAAGCCCATAGTCGCGCTCCCGAGTCCGCAGGCACGGGGCGTGACATTACGCCTGGTTGGTCCTGGGTTTGACCCTAAAGTATGGGTCCAGCGAGGATGCTTGGGCCTAAGGGAGGGGTGAATGTGATACCCCAATCCCACATGTGATTGGGATGAGATGTGTGTACGGTAAATAAGAATGGGCCTAAGTACCCATTATTAACTTGGGATATCCATTTTGGCTCAGCGAGGACGGTGGCCAAGTAGTTGACCGTGGGTGTTGCCAGGCCCATAGTCGCGCTCCCGAGTCCGCAGGCACGAGGTGTGACATTACGCCTGGTTGGTCCTGGGTTTGACCCCTAAAGTATGGGCCCATCGAGGATGCTTGGGCCTAAGGGAGGGGTGAATGTGATACCCCAATCCCACATGGGATTGGGATGAGATGTGTGTACGGTAAATAAGAATGGGCCTAAGTACCCATTATTAACTTGGGATATCCATTTTGGCTCAGCGAGGACGGTGGCCAAGTAGTTGACCGTGGGTGTTGCCAAGCCCATAGTCGCGCTCCCGAGTCCGCAGGCACGGGGCGTGACATTACGCCTGGTTGGTCCTGAGTTTGACCCCTAAAGTATGGGCCCAGCGAGGATGCTTGGGCCTAAGGGAGGGGTGAATGTGATATCCCAATCCCATATGGGATTGGGATGAGATGTGTGTATGGTAAATAAGAATGAGCCTAAGTACCCATTTTTAACGAGGACGGCGGCCAAGTAGTTAACCGTGGGTGCTGCCAGACCCATAGTCGCACTCCCGAATCCACAGGCACGAGGCGTGACATTATATATATATATATATATATATATATATATATATTATATATATATAGAACATTAACTTGGAAAGGATAAAAATTTGAAAGTGATTTCTTTTTTTATTAACATTTTATTAGATGCAATATGATGAAATTTATAAAATAATCTTTTAAATTTAATTAAAATTTTATTCTTCGGTTTCTTTTTTGAAAAATAAAGAAGTTCATGTATCATTTTTAGATGATAATAATAATAATAGTAATGGTAATACTCTAATTATCCAAGCAAATTTAGTAAGCGATCTTGGGGTTCAATGCATTCGAAATCCCAAATACATGAACTTGTTACAAATGTTCAAGTTCAATCCCTTTAGCATTACAAACTTATTTTTGTTTGAGCAGTATAAAAGTAACGTTACGTATATTTTTTTGCCATCTAATAAGGAGAATATTCTATCAAAATCTTGAGAGTAAATGAGGTCTAAATATTTTGACCATGGTTGGACCTATATATTTGGTCTCATTATCTTGCATTCGCCCATTGCATAGAACAAAGAAAAGAAGAAATGGTTTTCAGTTCCTTCATGGAGTTGGTGGTCTCGTTTGCTGCTGGCCGTTTCTTTCAGAATGTGTTTCTGAAAGATTTCTGCTTGCAAGGATGAGGAAGACAACACCAGATCGATGTTCCTAATATATCACCCAACTATGGGTGGACCATAAGTGTACCTCAATATTTTGATATTAATGAAAAAATTCTATTATTTTATTGTATGTGTTGACGTCAGCTTTGCCGAGCCAACGCAACGGTTACTTTGAGCCGTTGCCGATTTGATAAGTTTTTTTCGAGTTGATAAAGTCAACATTTTGAGCAGCCGTTAGTCATAGTTAACATCGGCACCATGAAGCCGATAAGAAGTAAAACGAATTCTTGATCTTTCGGCGCGAGAATTCTGCGAACTTATCCACGACCGTTGGGAACATTCTTTGGCCGGAAGAAACTCCATGATCTGTTAGTAGCTCGATTGCAGCAAGTATAAAATGAGAGCACTGTCCAGAACCCAGACAGGACCATCATTTACCAACAACATTAAATTTCAATTTCTTCTACTTTATCGTCATTTATAGCTTTTTAGTCTAGGATTTCAATTCCTTACAGCTTTCTTACCGCTTTATTACAGCTTTCCTTTACAACTTTATTTCCAACTTTCTTTACAACTTTCCGTTCTTCTTTCAAAATTTAAATCTTTTCTGTACTTTCTTTAAAGCAAATCAATACACGTATCTGTTTATTGTTCTGAAAAATTTTTCCGTTTTGCATTTTTAGTTGCCTTTCTTGAACCCTTTCTATAGTAAGTTCAAGGAACCCTGTCCCTGATTCAAAAAAGATCTGATACAATTTTCTATTTTACCATATCGGATCGTTTGTGTTTATCGGAATTGTAACCGATACTTGGTTACATCGACTCATCATTTTGACAGCAACACAGATTGGCACGTCCAGTGGGACCTAAGGCCAGTTTTCACATGCAATTGCAGTCAGGACGTTTGATAGCGAACAATTCACAGCAGCCACCTGTACTAGAGTCATCTGAACGACTCCCAATCCGTGCTCTCCGAGGAATTTTTAATCCTTCTGTTGCTACTTCCATTTATACTCAAGTTACTCCTCCGGAGCAAGGGTGTCAGTCCTCATCCCCACCGTAGGTGTCTCAATCGACACCTACCTCTCTGACTGCTATCCGACATACTATGAAACAATATACTGGTAAGCTCTTGCAGGGTCTTATCCTACAATTTGCTACTATTTTTCAACCTCTGCTTCAGAACGAGCTCCAATAATTTGCACAGAGACAAAATGTGCAAACTTTCACTCAGGCACCGTGTTACCCTGCACAAGGGACAACCATGGCACCTATGTACCACATGCCATCGGCTGATGGCGCACCATCTTATGGATCAAATCACCTTCTGCGTAGAGAAATGTCTTTCCCTGCTATTGGGGGACATCAAGTTATTCCAGGAGTAGTAGCTCAGAACACTATGCCAGCATAAGTTTTTCTAGGAAAGAGTCCTATTCTAATAACAGGATTACCAACAACTTATGCAGCAGCTCAACCTTTGTTAGGGGAAACATGCCACCTTTCGGGGGGCAGCCGAATTACTCTACTTCTTATCCTCCTGTATATCTGGCAATGACAACGGCTTATCTAGTGTAGGGGATCGAAAGTACTGAGCCTTTCATGAGGTAAGGTTCTCGACCTATCATGCAAGGTCCTTCACCACAGATTCAACAGCCATACCAACCAGCCGATATAATGACGGAAACATTTCGTTGACAATCACGGGATCGGCTCGTATACCAAAAATCTTATCTTGATTGGGTGGATTCCATGGCAATACTCCCTCAAGGTTTTAAGTTACCGAAGTTTGCTATGTTCTCTGGTGAAGATAATAAGTCCACCATAGAACACATCGGAAAGTTTACAGCACAATGTGGTGAGTTGGAAAATAATAAAGAGATAGAAATGTTACTTTGATGTGGATTCATCCGTACATGCCGATACACAGATTGGATATCTAACATTGTGCCGGTCATTAAGAAGAATGGTCAACTACGTGTCTGCATAGACTTCAGAAACATAAACTTGGCCACTCCGAAAGACAAATATGCTATACTGATGGCAGATATGTTAGTGGATTCTGCTGCAGGTAACTAATTTTTAAGCTTCATGGATGGTTATTCAGGGTATAACCAGATATTTATAGCTGAGAAAGATACGCACAAAACAGCGTTCCGTTGCCCAGGGTCTATCGGCTTGTTCGAGTGGGTAGTCATGCCATTTGATTTAAAGAACGCTGGTGCCATTTTTCAGCGGGCTATGAACCTCATCTTTCATGATCTTATCGGCAGCACAATGGAGGTCTACATAGATGACTTAGTCGTAAAGTCCCCAGCTTTCTTACAACATTTAGCTGATTTGGAGCAAGCGTTTCTCCGAATGCATAAGCACCATTTGAAGATCAATCTCGCTAAGTATGCATTCGGAGTTACTGCTGAGAATTTACTTGGTTTTTTAGTACACCAGAGAGGGATTGAAATATATTAGAACAAAGTCAGAGACATTTTACAAGTAAGACCTCCTCAGACGAAGAAGGAGCTTCAGAGTTTCCTGGGGAAGATCAATTTCCTACGACGTTTTTTGGCAAACTCTACAAGTAAACAGAAAGCTTTTTTCTCCTTATTACAATTAAAGTTATCTCAAGATTTTATTTGGCAGCCTGAGCATCAGGTAGCATTTGATCAAATAAAGATAGCTTTATCACATCAACCGATGTTAGCACCTCTACACAACCAGTCTCCCATGAAATTATACATTTCAGCTGCATAAGAATCCATCGGCAGTTTATTAGCTCAGGATGATCGACAAGGGATTGAAAGAGCAATATACTATCTTAGTCGTAATCTATCGGACACAGAGACCAGGTACACCCCTATTGAAAAAATGTGCTTAACTCTCCACTATGAGTGCACAAAGTTGGAACATTACTTGTTATTTAGGGAAGTACATGTCTTGTGCAAGATAGATTTAATTAAATTCTTATTGAATCGTCCTCTATTAAATGGACGGCTTATGAAATGGGCAGTCAAATTACATGATTTTTTCCTAACTCATGTGCCATTGAGGGCAGTCAAATGACAGGATATTGTGGATTTCTTAGCCAAACGTCCTTCTTTGGAAGTACCACAAACGGAAGGAAATACAACACAGAGGTACATTTCTTTGAAGCCTTGGGTTTTGCGGTATGACGACTCAAGCACCCAACAAAAGGCCGACATTGGTTTGGTTATTGAATCTCCAAATGGACATCAGGGTAAGATCCACTTTAAGTTAAAGAATGGAACAACTAATAATCAGGTGGAATATGATGCCCTTTTGTTAGGACTACGGATTCTAAAAGCATTGGAGGTTCAAATAGTCAAAATTTTAGGATATTCTCAGGTGGTTATTCGACAGATATTAGAAGATTATAAATGTGCTAACCCGTTTTTGTCAAACAGATTGCAGGAGGTAAAAAGGTTACTTCAGCATTTTCAGGAGGTTATTCTAGTTCATGTTCCCAGATCAGAAAATCAAGGCGCTAATGATTTAGCTCAGATGGCCTCAGGTTTTAAGAAAGCCGCAATGTGCCAACAAATAGCAGAAACGGAGTATCAGGATGATTGGTGACAGGAGATTGTTACTTACTTACGAAACCCGATTGGTCAAACGTCTCGCGACTTAAAACGGAAGGCCCTCAGCTTTACCTTGATAGGCAATGATTTGTTCCGACAGAGTTACATTGGGGTTCTTTTAAAGTGTCTCTCAAAAGAAGAAGCATTGCGAGCTATAGCAGAAGTACATGAAGGCCTATGTGGAGCACATTAGGCAGGCCCAAAACTGAAATGGACGCTTCAACGCCATGGTTTCTTTTGGCCATCGATGACCACAGATTGTAATGCTTATGCTGTTGGCTATGAAGCTTGCCAAAAGCATGGTCCTCTATTACACACTCTTTCTACGAAATTGCATCCGATCATTAAATCTTGGCCTTTTCGTGGATGGACTTTGGACATTATCGGAAAGATTTATCCACCTTCAGCAAAAAGACACACATTCATACTGGTGGCAATGGATTACTTCACCAAGTGGGTGGAGGCGTAGCCATTAATCAAGGTGACACAAACGGCAGTCATCAACTTTCTCCGGTAGAGTATTCTCTTCCGTTTCGGAATCCCAGAGACAGTGACAACGGATCAAGGGACGATGTTTACAGGAGATAAGGTACGTAACTTTCTAACCCAATTCAAAATTAAGTTGCTTCACTCTTCTCCTTATTATGCACAGGCTAATGGACAAGCAGAGGCAATGAATAAAACTTTAATTAGCAAGATCCGTAAGGCAGTAGAA
The DNA here is from genome assembly GCA_026120185.1 of Voacanga thouarsii. Lineage (NCBI taxonomy): Eukaryota > Viridiplantae > Streptophyta > Magnoliopsida > Gentianales > Apocynaceae > Voacanga > Voacanga thouarsii. The sequence continues at coordinate 13,865 of JANUWF010002063.1, read as the reverse complement.
GACAATTCGAGGAGATGGCATGAGACATTGCAGGAAGTATTATGGGCCTATCGGAATGCTGCTAAGACTGCTACTAGTTTTACCCCATTTAGACTAACTTATAGACAGGACGCTGTGTTCCCTGTGGAGTTATCGCTACAATCAGCCCGGATAGCCTATCAGCATGGTCTAATTGAAGGATTTGAAAAATAACAGAGCATGCATACGGGTGATAAAAATGGAGGAAATAAAATCATAACAGAGCATGGCAGCAGCATGGAAGAATTAAAACCATACCTCTTGGTGCCTTAAACCTTGAAGATTATAGGAGAGTTGATTGAAGCACAAGAATAGCCTTCCTCCTCCCGTGAGATCAAGCTTCTTGTACTAGTTGCCAATCTCTTCTTCTCCTCCGGTGCAATTAATGCTTGGCTTTTCAGCTCTTAGAATATGACCCAGCCTAATCTCAATTGGTAAACACAGAAATGGGATGAAAAAAGTCTCTCTGATTTTTCACCACCCTCTAACGGTAGGCTTCCTTTTGGTTTCTTATGTTAAGAAAACAAAAACCAAAAGCCAGTAAGAGAAAAGGCACGAGAGACAAAAAGCCAAGAGTCTGAGAAATTTTTTTATTTCAATTTATTTTTCCACACAGAAAGCCAAGAGTCATGAAACCAAAAATAATTATTTTGATAAAAATAATATTCTCGAGATTTAATATTTCAAACACTCGAATATTATTAACAAAATACATTATGGCTTCTCCTTAAACTCTTCTGAACTGTGTCCGAAAAAATCCTATGGTCCAGGCTATTGGGCCAAAATAATATTTATTATTTTTCTTGGACCTGAAAAGCCCAAAATAATAAACATTAATTATTTTTCTTGGGATTATATAAATAACACAATAAATAATTAATGTACCCAAATAAACCAAAATATAATTAAACTTTAATTATTTATTTTTTGGAATAAATAACCCAATAAATAATTAAGTATTAATTATTTTTCTCTAGTTTAAGCCCCGATTAATTTTCTAATTATTCAAACTGGATCTCGGCTCTAAACAATTAATTAACCAATTAAATCAGATAATAAATTTCTCTCCATTTATTTTATTCCAGTCCAATAATAAATTAGACTTCCTGAATAAAATAAAACACTCTCAACTGAGATCAATTTCTCAACCCAAAAATTAATTAGGACTTACGGGCTATTCCGATGACCAAAAAGACACATCGCCTCGGCTACTAAAATGACCAAAATACTCTTACTATATAAATAGATGTATTTTGCATTTTTAAATATTTCCTAATATCACCATAAGGAAATATTGACCCCAAGGATAATACTGCATTAGCAAAGTTTTCGACCTATAGGTAAAATGACTAAAATACCCCTCTACACATCGTCGTACATTTAGAGAGGAAAAAGTGTACTAACACCCCTCGAAATGACATCTACCATCCTTAGGCTTCAGTCCAATGATCCACGACTTCCTGGAGTGTTTTCGCTTTCTAAGGGAGCTACCCTAAAACAAACATCCAAATCATGTTTCTCAGGGCCCTGGATATTTAGATCATTTAGTCAACCACAAGGGGTGATATAGTGTAGAAACTATCTTGTACAAGTCTATCTTAACTAACTAGTCACACATACCCAACATGCAAGTATATTGGCCCTATGATAGAACCTCAACTATAGCAAATCAAAGTATATGCTTCCAACTTCGTCAGACCACCAACTCATACTCAAATAATAGAATACTAGTATACACTGTAGTGGTAGTAGTTTAGATTTCTACCATATAATACTTTTAAGAAGCTACTGCTACATGTCCTATTCTACGTATTCGAAATATGCTTATGTCATGAAGTGAGTGGACTACTCACTGGCTAAAGTTAAGCCATTCTCCATTTGGAATTCATAACATAATTACATAAATATGATGAAATTCCCATTCTCATCAATCAGTTAAGAACAAATTATTTATGTGTTAAGTAATTCGTGATCCATACCTTACTGTGAAAAATCTCCATTCACATGAACCACTTACTTAAACACAATGGGTCTTTTTCCAAACGAAAATGTACACAAATAAAGAGTAAATTCACAAACGATTTCTAAAATAAATTCTTTTGTCAAAATATTAGATATTTACATCATAAACTTAGTCTAAGAGGGCATACATCCCAACACTAACGACTGAAGAATATCAGATAGCCTTAGCTCTGAGTTTAGATTAAGTTGAGGAGGATGGCTGGATTGCCTTGGATAACGTAAAACGGCACAAGGAGAAAGTAGCAAGGGCATACAATCGAAAAGTCCGTGAAAGAAGTTTTCAAGAATGAGATATGGTATGGAAGACTATTTTGCCCCTTGCACCAAAAGATCCAAGGTATAGCAAGTGGTTTGCTTCATGGGAAGGTCCATTCTTAATAACTCAAGTTTTTTATGGAGGGGCTTATCGCCTGATGACTCCCGATGGAAAAGAAGCAAGCAAAGCGATTAACAGTAAGTTCTTGAAACATTATTATCCGGCGTTTTGGGAAGGAACTAGAGAATAAAAATAAAAAATAAAAAAATAAAAAAAAGAGAAGATATAGAGATTTTATATAAAAAAAAAATTGAAAAGAAAAAGAGAGTTTGAACAGGAAGTTCTGTTGGAAAAAGTTTCTGATATATTAATGGTCATAAGCTGATCACACGAGGCCGATCAGATAGCCATAAGCTTCATTATAAAGAGGATTAGTTATCATCAGAGGGGAAGTTAAGCATTTGTATCGGCTAATACGAAACAATCGCTAGCCGTTAGGGTCTTCTGATTCGGAATCCTGGATAGTCACCATGTCAGTTCCCGTTGGCTACAGATCAGGGACTGGAAGCCTTACTTCAACCGTTTCTGGCTCAGTTTCTGGTTCTTTCTTGGGGGGCAGGTCGACTTCATCGGTAACTATCTTTGGAACCTCTGTTTCAGCCACCGTGATGACAGTCTCCTTAATTTGAGTTCTGGAAGGACCGGCTCCATCAGTGGGCGGAGGATGAAGAATCTTGTTCAGTTCAGCCACAAAGCGGTCCCATCCGGATTTCATCTCATTCAGCAGAACATTTGAGCTTTTTAGTTCAGCTTCAAGAAATTCCTCTTCCGCTTCCAGCATTAGCCGTTCATCACCATGTTTGAAGTTGGAGTCATCAATGGCTTTGACAGCTTCCTGAAGTCCTTTTTCTGATTCAAGCCGTTGCTCTAAGACCCTTTTCTCAGAGTCAAGTTCTTCTTGAAGATCCAATAGCCGACGCTCAAGCCGTTCAATCTTCCCTATTCTCTCCGTAATATCAGCTCGAAGAAGTGTAAGACGGTTAACAGATTCTCGGCGGTCCCTCTCTGAGAATGTTGCATTTTCTCGATGCAGTTTCAGAAGTTCTAACTGATCATGAGCTTTATCCCGACGATTTTACGTGTCTAAAAGAAAACGTCCCGTGAAGCGTATTTGTCCCAAGCACCCAATTGCAAGGTCCTGAAGCATAAGGGGCATGCCCAGGTTGGATGATTGTACAATCCACAAAAAAGCGCGGCTCACATTGTCAATGGTGGATTTGTCAATAGGCAAAGAGGTCTCGATGAGGCCATCGAGAAAGTTCAGCGCTGAAGGTAATATCGTCATTGGCAGAGGAGCAACAGCCTCTTCAGTTCCCTGACTTGGGGGAGGCAAAATTGTTTTTATAACAGTGGCCACTAGTTCTTTAATATCAGGGCCTGGCAGAATAGGGGATGGGCTTCTTGGAACCGATGCCTCAACCGACAGAAGGTTTGCTGCTGGTAGAAAAGCCGATACTTCAGCCGTTGAAAGAGGAGTCATAGCCTCAGCCGATGAGATATCTATCATTGAAAGAACAACCTTTTCAGATGCTCTTTCTACTAAAGATTGGAGCAGAATATCTTCCTTTGAGTCAGAAGAAGTGTCGATGACAATAGGACAACTTATCCTTTGTTTACGCTTCTGCAGAAAGGATTAAAATGGTAGTTAGACAAATTAAGTATTGAAGAAGCTGAGCAAAATAAGGTTGACAGAAGCAAACCTTGGAAATGGAAGGAGTCGGTGTTTCATGCTTCCTCTTTAATCGCCAGAGCAGGGACGGGATCTCTATCTCTTCTTTCTCTTCCTCCGGGACAACGGAAGCAGTAGCAGCAGTTTTCTACACCAAGGGAGTGCGAAAGACCGACATTATTATAGGGCTTACAGGAGGTTTTACCTGTTTTCCCTTCTTAGCCGTTGATGTCTCAAGCAAAGTAGTGGTCGGCCCAGGAACTTGCAAAAGCCAAACACCTACGTGGTCGAAAAATAAGGCCTCACTCAGCAGTCTCCACCATGAATGAAGTTAGGGGAAGTCTCCAGCACCACTTGAAAGGGCTTGAATTTGAAGGTCCGCAGGATGGCCAAGGTACTATCGGCTAAGGTCTATACATCCTCAGCCGACAGCACGGGCTTCACAGAAAAGGAAGAAACGTGCCCCGAAGCAGCAGGGATGTCTTGTATCAGCCCAAGCTGACGGGAGAACCAGTAAGGATTATACCTCTCACAGGAGGTCTTAGCACTTCGGGCTCCAGGCTTAGCCCCCAAAAGAATTTCTCGAGGGCACAGAATTCGGGCCCATAAAGTCTCTTGAGTTGCTTCGGGGCCTTCCGATAGGCTTTTCAACCAGAGGGGGCCTTCTTTGCGGGCAGCATACGGAAAAAAGGCGGCAACATGGAAGTCTCGACATTGGTAGAGATATGAGACGATGGTCTCGGCAGAGGCAATGTTCAGGGGGACCCGCAGCAGTCGATAACCTGTCACTTGTTCAGAAGGGCTCGCGGAGGCTCCTGTAATTCGACTGACACCAAAATTGGGTAGATACTGATACAACCACAGTTGGGCAATCCAAAGCGAACCCCCAAGATTGGTCGGATCCTCTCCAGTGGAAAGAGTAGTCATCAGCTGATTGATGGTGTGGTAAACCAAGGCGAGGACCAGAGAAGCTAGGTCGCAACGCCTGTTGCTTCGTAGGAGAGCCGATACGTAGTATCGATACTCGTTGCTAACGCCAGTAGAATAAGAGCAAATAATATGCTTACACAACCAGAGCCATAAGAAGGCCGCTTGCTCTTGGTTTGAAGGAGTGTCATCCACCCCTCTCTGAGCGGCAATGAAGTTGCTGTATGAAGAGGAGGCCTTGTCGAGACGAGCCTCAACGGCTGGTAGATTCTCTTCATCGTGGAGCCTCGGAATCTCATCACCATCACATCGAAAGCCAAGGATGGTGCAGATATCGAGGATGGTGGGGGAAAACATCCCATGCAGAAAGATGAAGTCGTTGATCGCCGAGGACCAGAAGGGAAAAACGACGACAAATAGGTTGCACTCAAACGCCATTTCAAAGTCGGTCATCATGATGACATCCAAAATCCCCCATTGTTCCCAGATGACCCCAAATTGGGCATGGCAGCGGTCCCGCCATTCTCTGTAATTCTTAAGCTTACGGGACCAATGACGGAAGGAGGTGGGGAGATTGGCAGTTGTAAAGGTGTTCTGTTGCAGATGAAAGGTAAAATCTACAGGCAAGACAAATTGCAAGTGTTCAGTGGTAACCTCTATAGGTAAAAGACGGGGGCCTAAGGTGAACAGATTGGCGTCGGCTTAGATCGGGGATAGGATGTTCTTGTCAATGGGGGTCGCCATCACAATTCATTCTTTTTACTGAGAGAAAATTTACAAATCGCAAGGAATAATCGCAAGGAGGTAAATGATCGATGAATCACTTAAGCAGTAAAATTCTGAAGAAAACAGAAGTCGTAGGAAGTGAGGAGTTCCGATTGGGGACCACTGCTATTTATAAGGGAGTTTGAAATTGAGCCGTTCGCGGGTTCCAAAGCCGAGGTGTCACAAATGTTCCACAACGTTCAGGACGTTTCATTTTTGTCAGAAAAGGAACGACTGTTATTAATGACTGTAGGATTCTCGTCGCTTCGTTGACTCGCGTCCGCTGAAACAATGAGACTCGGGGGGCATGTGTTGACATCAACTTTGCCGAGCCGACGCAACGATTACTTTGAGTCGTTGCCGATTTGGTAAGTTTTTTTCGAGCCGATAAAGTTAACATTTTGACCAGCCGTTAGTCATAGTCAACATCGGCACCACAAAGCCGATAAAAAGTAAAATGAATTTCTGATCTTTCGGCGCGAGAATTCTGCGAGTTTATCCACGACCGTTGGGAACATTCTTTGGCCGGAAGAAACTCCACGATCTGTTAGTGGCTCAATTGCAGCAAATATAAAATGACAGCGCTGCCCAGAACCCAGACAGGACCATCATCAACCAACAACATTAAATTTTAATTTCTTCTACTTTATCGTTATTTACAGCTTTTTAGTATAGGATTTCAATTTCTTACAGCTTTCTTACCGCTTTATTATAGCTTTATTTCCAACTTTCCGTTCTTCTTTCAAAATTTAAATCTTTTCTGTACTTTCTTTGAAGCAAATCAATACACATATCTGTTTATTGTTCCGAAAAGTTCTTCCGTTGTGCATTTTGAGCTGACTTTCTTAAACCCTTTTTATAGTAAGTTCAAGGAACCCTATCCCTGATTCAAAAAAGATCTGATACCGTTTTCTGTTTCACCATATCGGATCGTTTGTGTTTATCGAAAGTATAATCGATACCTGGTTACATCGGCTCATCATTTTGACTGCAACAGTATGAGAATGTTTTTCCTTGATCTTTTTGGGCAGCAAAAAAACAAATATTTCAAATGTATTTGGTGATGTCATGAGAATTTTTGATTAACCCAATAGGCATTACAGTTTAAATCCCCCACCTCCAAACCATTAGAGAGGTCATACATTAGAATAGAATGGGGTTGGATTGATTATATCCATCCCAAAAAATATGATGCGATATTTTATCTTAGATAATTCAACGGATTGATAAAAATTGGTAAATTGGATGAATTTTGAAATTTTTAAGCAAATTTTCGATTGGGGAGGATAGAATTTACTTAGATGTGAAGTTTAGATCAGTTCTTTATTAGGGTTTTTTTTTTTTCGTTCCTTTTCTGAAAGTCGACATCTTTGGTGGTGGGGTTTAACATAAACCCATACTTGTTTATTAAAGTTAAAGAGAAAAAAATACAAAAATGAGGAGGCTAAAGTGGCCTAAAAAAGAAAGATATCATGCATATATTATGAATTATTGAAATCTTTATTAATTAGTGGAGGCTCCACTAATTATGGATTTATGTGAATTATTAGAAGATTTTTTATGGATGTCCACCATTTAGTGGAGACACCACTAATTAAGATTAGTGGAAGATGATGTATGCCATGATGTAATCCACTAATTAGAGCTCTATAAATAGAGCTATTCTCTAAGCTTGTAACACACCATTATTTTGTGAAAGAAAGATTAGTGAAAGAAAGATTAGAGAAAATTGTGAGAGAAAAGAAAGAGAGAAATTCTTGTGCAAAATAGTTAGAGTTTTATTAGTGTGTAGTGTGAAGATTTTATTCTAACACTACCCCAATTTTATAACAGCATAATATTTTTTAAGATCTTTTGAATTTTATCTGGTGATCGTTGCATACTTTTATACTTATTATTATTGTCTTTACTTATTTTCATTCGAATAAGTTAGAATTTAAACGTAGTTAATTTCCAACTTGTAACATAGTTTACTGTTACGGCTTTATTTCCTTCTTTTTTGACAGTTTACTGTTACGGCTTTATTTCCTTCTTTTTTGACGGCTTTATTTCCTTCTTTTTTGACTTTCTGGATTGTTGATGTAACCTTTTTATCCTATTGTTTTGTCCAAATGCTTTATTGTCACAATTTGAGTCTTTTGTTCATGATTTATTAAGATATTAAAATTGATATCCTCATTTCAAACAAGTGTATACATATGCATGGAGAAGTATTCGGTCCTCTAGCATTTAAAATTATATTTCAAGAAACCCAAATTTTTAGTTAAATCCTTATATATATATATATATATATATATATATGTGTGTGGGTGTGTGTTCCAAATGCATGTATGAGGGCTAAAATCCATCCTATTAAACGAATTGTATATAAAGTCATTGATATTATTGTTCAATAATTAGGCTCCGTAGAGTGATAAAGTTTTAATTCATTTAATATAGAATCTAAAATACACCCCTATGAGAAAAGTTATGTAAGATGATATTTTCATCTCATGAAACGAATGCTTTTAACCTTTTTATACCACGTTAACAGTTGCCTAACAAGATTTAAGAAAGTCTCCTATGATGTCACTTTCTAGATTTGTCACACACTCACTCTCTCTCACTCTCTCTCTCCGTACACCCTTAAACCACGTAATAACAATAACTTGGAAAGGATAATAATTTAAAAGAGATTTCTGTTTTCATTAACATTTTATTGGATGCAACTGTGATGAAGTTTATAAAATAATCTTTTAAAAATGAAGAAGTTCATGTATCATTTTTAAAGAATAATAATAGTAATAATAATCAAAGCAAATTTAGTAAGTGATCTTGGGGTTCAATGCATTCGAAATCCCATATACATGAACTTGTTACAAATGTTCAAGTTAAATCCCTTTAGCATTACAAACTTATTTTTGTTTGAGTAGTATAAAAGAACGTACGTGCATTTTTAGCCATCTAAGAAGGACAATATTCTATCAAAATCTTGTGAGTAAATGATGTCTAAATATTTTGATCATGGTTGGACCTATACATAGGTGGTCTCATCATCTTGCATTCGCCAATTGCTTAGAAGAAAGCAAAGGAGAAATGGTTTTCAGTTCCTTCATGAAGTTGGTGGTCTCGTTTGCCGGTGGCCGTTTCTTTCAGAATGTGTTTCTGAAAGATTTCTGCTTGCAAGGATGAGGAAGACAATGGTGGATCGATGTTCCTGATATATCACCCAACTATGGGTGAACCCTTAAGTGTATTTTGACATTAATGAATAAAGCTTTCTTCTTTTATTAAATGAGAATATTTTTGCTTTATCTTTTTGTAGCAAAAAACAAATATTTCAAATGTATTTAGTGATGTCATGAGAATTTCTGATTAACCTATTGGGCATTACTGTTTGAAATCCCCCCACCCCCAACCATTAGAGGTCATAGATTAGAAAAGAATGGGGGTGGACTAATTTTCCACCCCAAAAATATGATGCTATATATATTTGATCTTAAATAATTCAAACGGATTGATAAAAATTGGTAAATTGGATGAACTTTGAAATTTTTTAGCAAATTTTCGATTGGGGAGGATAGCATTTACTTAGATGAAGTTTAGATCAGTGCTTTAAAAGAATTATTAGAGATATAAATTAGGTGGGTTTTTTTTTTTTTTTTAATGAAAGTCGCCATCTTTTGTGGTGGGGTTTGACATAAACTCATAATTATTTATTAAAATTAATGAAAAAAAATACAAAAATGAGAAGGGTGGCATAAAAAAGAAAGATATCATGCATAATATTTTTAAGATCTTTTAAATTTTATCCAGTGATCAATTGCATACTTTGAAGCTTTATACTTGTTATTATTGTCTTTACTTATTTTCATTCGAATAAGTTAGAATTTAAACGTAGTTAATTCCAAACTCGTAACATAATTTTATTACTCATTTGCAAGATGATTTATTCATATAAAATTGTTCTTCTTGGTTATACAACCTAAATCAAACAAAAGAAAACGCAAGATTAATAATTAAATCCTAAATCATGTTACCTCTTTCTTCTAATCAATTATCAAACAAACCCTAACTAACAACTCCTAAAAAGCATGCTTGAAATATCGATTTCTCCCTCCCACTCTCTAAAGTTTCTAAAAATATAACATGATATATTACACGTTGATTCAATTGAAAAAAGAGAAGAAAAAGTTTGATATAATTAGCAGAATGTGCATGCGAGGGAATATTCTACAAGCAAATCTAGCTTTTGGAAAGAAGAATATTACAGGCATTAAAGTGAGAGAAAAAAAAAAAGGTCTTGGAAAAAAAGCAAATAATGTTCAATTCTTGCAACAGTATAATTACTCTGCTTGTCGGCATTGAAATTCTTCGTCTGGCATTCACGTTGTGTGTCTCTGTGGGATTCCAGAACCGTAATTTCAATTATAGAAATTGTGTAATAATTTATAAACATTCCCTATTGAAATAATATATAAACATTTTGATATTCAACATAAAATAATATGAAAATAAATATCCATATGAAAGAGAATAACAGAAGTGCACACTCGATGATTGAAAATATAATATTTTTCACATTTTCTAATTAAAAATTACATTTTTGTTAGATATCGGAAAACTTAGACCACCGAGGGAACTAGTCCATTCCCAAAATCATTTTATAATTCGATATTTTTCTTAAAAATTAAAAATAAATAATCATCTGACATATTCTTGCATATAATTTATTCATTAATTTTAAATTTATAGTTTTATCTCTTATCTAAACAGTCGTCAAGGATCCAAAAATGACTTTGAAAATTTAATTTCAAAGCAAAATCAATTCATTAGAATTAAGATTATCAAAAGCATAATTTGTAAAATTAGTCCAAGAATAGTAGCAATAAAGTAGCCTAAATATTGCTAACCTAGCCACCGGCCACAGGCTAACTTAAAAAAAAAAAAAAAGATTTTGAATAATTCATGACCGCCCATATGGATTTGTATATAATTAAACTTGAAAACACGTTATTTCTAATATATTTATTTTGATGGAGAAAGAAATAATATACAATAAAAAATATTCTATCAACATGGGGCCAAAACTAATACAAGGGCGGATTTTGACCAAAATGGTGCCATTTCCAAAAGGACCTGGGGCATACAATATATATTTTGTTGATATCAATTTTGTTGAGCAGACGCAACGGTTACTTTGAGCCGTTGCCGATTCGATAAGTTTTGTCGAGCCGATAAAGTCAACATGTTGAGCAGCCGTTAGTCATGGTCAACATCGGCACCACAAAGCCGATAAGAAGTAAAACGAATTCATGATCTTTCGGCGCAAAAATTCTGCACGACCGTTGAGAGCATTCTTTGGCTGGAAGAAACTCTACGATCCGTTAGTGGCTCGATTGCAAGCAAGTATAAAATAGAAGCGCTGCCCGAACCCAAACACAACCATCATCAACCAACGAGTATCAAATTTCAATTTCTTCTATTACGTCATCATTTACGACTTTTTAGCCTAAGAGTTCAATTCCTTACAGACTTTCTTACCGTTTTATTACAGACTTTCCTTTACAGCTTTATTTCCAACTTTCTTTATAGCTTTCCATTCTTCTTTCAAAATTTAAGACTTTTCTATACTTTCTTTGAAGTGAATCAATACACATATATGCTTGTGGTTGCGAAAGTTCTTCTGTTTTGCATTTTCAATTGACTGTCTTGAACCCTTTCTATAGTAAGTTCAAGGAACCCGATCCCCGATTCAAACAAAAAGATCCGATACCATTTTCTATTTCACCATATCGGATCGTTTGTGTTTATTAAAAGTGTAGTCGATACCTGGTTACATCGGCTCATTATTTTGACGAACATATATATATATATATATATATATATATATATATATATATATATATGGGAGAGACCATATTGTCATCGGTGTGTATAATATATTTTCCATCGCAACCAATTGCCCAATTTTTTTATTCAAACTAGGCTACGACCAACAGGTTTTGTTTCATTATCCAAAAAAACAAGGGTATTATTAAGCTTGCTTGGTTTTGTTCAGTTGTTTATTTCCCGAATTTTCATTTATTAATTTCTTAAAATAGTTCTCCATCTTTCTATTTTTTATTAGGTAAAATATGTTAGTCATCCTTGAATTTTTACAAATTTTAATTTTCACCCTCAAATTTTAAAATGTGTAATTTTAGCCCTCGACCTTTTAAAACATTTTAAAAATATCTCTTTCATTAATTAAAACTATTAAGTGCTTACGAAAGTTCATCACATGACTTTCACATGACTTATTTTATAGGTATTTTCATTCACTCAACTCTCACAATGTGGTGTCGTCTTTTTTATTCTTACAAAGTAACTTCTATATTTGACGAGAAAAGACTACTCGCGACTTGCACGTCTCTTACTTTTCTTTTTAGATATTTTTTTTTATAATTCACTTCTACTTTCAAATTTATTCTTCCTTGCTATAGAGATGCCAAGAAAATTACTATTTGTCAAGAATTGAATCGATTTTTTTTCTTCTTCATCTTTGTATCTTAGTTTTGTTTATTAAAGAGTAAAATATGTTATTTTTGTTGTATGGTTACTACAAGAAATTTGCCACGGACAAATCCGTGGAAAAACCAGATTTTGCCACGGATCTACGACGGAAATGGTCTGTGGCAAAAACCTTCGTCGCTAATAATTTTTTGCGAGGGAAATATTTTTCCGTGGCAATTTGCCGCGAATTTGCTACGGATTGATTAAGTTGGTATCACCTTTAGGGGGAGAAATATTGCAAGGGAACCGTGACAATCTGTCACGGCTTTGCCACGGACTTTTCACAAGCAGGTACTTTCCGAGGCAAATCCGTGGCAGATTGCCACGAATTTGCCATGGAAACAATATGGAATATAGTTTGTCCGTGGCAAATCCATGGCATCTACCACGGATTTGCCACAGACTCTTCACAAGCAAGTAACTTCCGTGGCAATCTGCCACGGATTTGTCACGGACTGTTCTCAAGTAGGTAACTTTCGTGGCAAATCCGTGACAATTTGTTATAAATTTGTCACGGATTTGTCACGGACTGTTCTCAATCAGGTACGTTCGTGGCAATTCCGTGACAGATTGCTACGGAAACAATATTGAATATAAGCTTTCTGTGGCAAATCTGTGGCAGATTGCCAGGGATTTGCCACATATGTTCTCTCTAGTAGGCATGTCCGTGGCAAATTGTCACGGATTTGCCATAGAATCAATAGGAGAAATAATTTTTCGTGGCAAATCCATGGCAATTAAAAATTTTTGGCACGGATTTACCACGGAATTAAAAATCTGTAGCAAACTACTCTCTATAATTTCAATTTTCAAAACCTGTTACAGATTCAAATTCACAATTCCATAGCAACCAGTATGCACAACACATATGCACAATCCTTGTCACACTCCCTGCCTACAAAGTTTCCAATCACATTCCACAAACATATACACAACAAACAAGCTATAACATTTATAATTCATAATCCATACACACATATGCACTATACACACTCTACAACATTGCAGAAATATCATACTCCCTACACACATGCACAATACATCGCCTACCACGTCCCAAATCATATTTCCAGTACACAATGCACAACTGCAAAATACATTGTTTTAGCGAACCATAAAACTCCATAATTTGTTTAGAGTTCAAATATACAAATAATCATATATCATCAAATGATAGTAATAATACTAAATCCATAATCAAAGCAATCCAAACTTAACAGTCACATAAAAATAAAACTAATCTAACTATCATCAGCTGCTGAAGGGCCAGAGTCATCCTCATCAGAATCATTAGAGTCAGAAGAGGGAATAGAGGGCACTTGTAAGTTAAGATGTTGCATCACTATGCGATTCATCTCAATCAATGCAGACATCTTCTTATCTTTTTTTCTTCAAAGTCTGTTTCGTCCTTTTCCTCTCTTTCTCTATCTCTTTGTCCTTTTTGTCCAACTGTTCCTGAAGTTGCTGCTGAAGGGTCTACTCAAACTCGCCACGGAGCTTCTCTATATCCACGGATGATCCCGAAGACGAGGCCCCAGTCTAACGGTACTGAAGTCGAAATCGTGAGGCCTCAGATCCCATGCAATAGACCTCGCCCTTTTTCAATCCTCTTGC